>VZRW01007024.1:385153-662106 GCA_013398125.1 Aegotheles bennettii | reverse complement strand
CCCCACCCCCGGTACGAGGCGGCCGCCCCGGGGCGGGAAGGGGCGCGGGGCCGCCGGGCGGGGAGCTTTCGCTGTGCGGTTGTGTTCTCCCCGTTTCTTTTAACTTTGTTCGTGTTCGTGGCGCTGTGGTGAGGGCAGAGCTGCCGGGCGGGGCTGCCTGCTCCGTTACCGCCCGGCCGCGGCTCTGAGGGGAGGAGGTACCGCCCCTGAGGCGGTGGCGCCCGGCCCTGAGGCGGCGGCACCCGGCCGCAGGCCCCCTCGCCTCCCCTGGGCTGGGGCTCGCCGGGACGGAGGGTTTGAGTCATCGTTTGGAGGTGCTGGAGCCCGTGGAAGGTGTGATTGACCCGTCTGGGACGCAGGTCTCCCACACCGAACCAGGTCGTGTCCTGTGGTGCCCCGTAATTGAGTTGAAAGTCTCCTGATGATCCCAAATCCCAATTACAACTGTCCAGGTGGCCTGCTTGAACAGCTAAAGGCACCTCTGGAGTTAAGAACCCTCTATTAGCACACACTTCTATGGATTTTGCTTTCTTTGCGTTCCATCTTTGTCCCAGTCTTTGGCTCTGAAGGAGCTGTGAGCGCTACCAGGTTTTCCATCCGCAAGGCTGAGGCACCATGGGGTAGGAGCCTCATTTTTAAGGTGTCCCTGAGTGTTAATGAGGTATGGAAGGGGAACAATTTTATATCAGTTGGCTTATATTTTTTCCACTGAGGTTCTGAACTTCCATTTGGAAGCTTTGGAAGGCTGCACAGCAAGGAAGGTTGGACACTGCTTGCATATATCAACCCCTGGACTCTGATATAGAGCAAGCTGTGAGTGAAGCTCACTGAAACGGTCACCCCTGTGTCCATACCAATTTTGAATGCCAGTTTGGGATGTGGGGTCTGAGCCCCCTTCCTTTACACTGTTGTCAGTTGAACCCTCAGAGCTGCACAGTAGGAAAAACAGAGCGTTTTCCTGCCTGAGTTACTCCACGTTGCTTTTGAACTCTCTTTATACAGGCAGAATGTGCTGTCAGACCCTGCCTGTGCAGCTCTGCCATGGGGAGTGCAGGACATCCCTGCAGAACTGAAACATTGCAAGTGTGGCATGCATTGCAGGTGAAATGCAGAAGGTGAAGGCAGAGGCAGCCATAGTAAGATCTCTTTGTATGAGGAGTGTCTGGTGACAGTGTTCTAGGCTGGTCCTTGGTTTGGCAGTGAGTCTTCTGTGCTGGTGGCACAGATGATTGCGGTATGCAAAGCCCTGACCAGAAGTATGAGCCTGAGAGACAGACTTTGCTCTTTGATAGGATGAGGAACCAGCTCTTGAGGTGCTCTGTGGGCAGTGGTTGAAACAGGTAGGTACTCCTACAAATGGTTGGAGGCCTGTGTGTCAAAACAGCTGCTCAGAGAAGAGTAGATGTGTGAATAGCACAGATGGTGGGTTGGATATAGCCAGACTCTGTGTTTCTCTTTCTCCACTGAAAGAAAAATCACACCTGAAGCACTCTCTACACCTTCAGTCCAGTAAAGAGTTCATGGCTATGATACAGAGTAGTTAATAGCTGTTAAATTAATTCATTAAAGCTTTGGGACTGGGAGAAGGTGTTGAAGATGACACTTAATTGTGAAGTAGCATCTCATGTTCCTGAGTTGCAAATGCTGCACCGTTTTCTCTCTATTGCTGTCACACAACCACAGTTGTCTCATCTGAAAGTAAAACACATTTCAGTTGATCTTATGATCAGAAGTTGCAATACCAGCTCTCCAAGTGCTAAGTAATCACGAAGCAGGCCTCTGAAAATTCTGCTAATTAGCAAAGTTTTGGTGATAAGACATTGTGAACTTCTGCTGTCTGCTCTTGTGCCTTTGGGCTGACTTTCAAGCTTTTGTCTGTAAGTGTAAAAGGTGGAAACGTTTTGTTTTGTTACCTTAACAAAAGCTATGATTCTCTTGTAATTTCTTTTCTCCAACAGCTGGCCTTTGGTTACAGCACCAGTATCATCAGGCCTTTGGTGTAGTCATCAGTTCAGCATAAGCTGAGGATGTTGGTGTCTGCACACGTGTAACTGTATTAACCTGTTTTCACCTCCATTGCTGATGAAGGTGAAAGAAGGAGGAAATTTCAGTTTGAGTATTAAATCCTGGTATTTGTAAAGCTGGCAGGGGAGGAACCCTGACCTCATTGGATCAGCAAAATGGCGGAGGGTGGTATGGAGATCAGTGAGAAGTGAAGGAGATGAAGCCCCACAGAGCCTGTTTTTGCTATCATTGCCTGTATTCATGTCTGGATTACCTATCCAGTTGTTTTCTGCTGTTCTTGTCTTTTTACTTTGTGCTTTGCTGTTATTTCCAATGAAATCTTCATTTTGCACATTTGAAAACAGTGCTCCTCAGTTCTGTTGCCTTGTTATGCAATTCCCATTTTGCTTCCCTTTGTTTATTACCTCTCCAGGTTTCATTTTAAACCCCAGAATTTTTTTATTTGGTTGGTTGTTTTGAAGAGGAATGATCCTGCAAGTTTTCCATTCCACTTTGTCCTCTACCTGTAGACAGTCTGTAAAAACTAAGCAAGGGGCAAGACATGTAGCAGGCTGTTTCTGGGATCGTGGAATTTGCCTGGGGGAACGGGCATGTGGACAAGATCGATACTTTTGTTAGCCAAAATACTGCAATTTTTAAAGAAACACCAAAGTTGCTTTTCATTATGTAATTATAATCTCTAATGCTTAAAAGTAGATAGTGCTTTTTGATCTGAATACTGCCTGAAGGAACATAGCAGTCTGCATTCCGGTGTGTAGGGCTTGTCGCTGCGAATAAGGACAAGGGGGGTGGAAGATATTTAGGCCTGTGTAAGAAGAAAATCTTATTTAAATAATTCACTCTGCTGCTAGTGTGACGTCTGCGAAGGAAAAAAAACCCTACTGACACCCAAAACTTTTAGAAGAACATATCAATGGATGCTTTCACAGCATGTGTTATGGCTAGCAGGTGGTATAACAGTTTAATTTTGTTTATGAAGGCTTGAATTAATTCATAGACACGTGCGTACTCCCTGTATTTTTAAACTAATCTCTCTGTACAGTCTAAACCTCAGTTATTCAGTGTTTTGATTTGTGGCACTTCAAAAAGTAGTGTTGCAAATAATCTCGCAGATAAATCTAATGTAAACTTTGTGCTTGCCAAATACTTCACGTTTTAGTGGGATGTCTACTGCAAGGTGCTTCCTGAAAATCTTATGAGAAATGTAAGAAATTTGACTTGTAAATTTCAGCCTTATTTAAAATAAAGAAAAATAGTGTTTCCCAAAGGGGAAATAAGCACATGGAGGAAAGGTCTGGTTTTAAGACATTCTTCAAGCTAGGATTTCAGAATGGGAATGAGCTTGAAGTTGAGCTCTCAATTCTTGGCATATAGTAGGATGACAAAGGAAAACTATCTTTTTCCATTTGAAGCTAAAAATGATACCTCTGCTGGAGTTTGGTAATTCACTTGCTTTTTTTTTTTTATTATTCCCTACTGATTCTTTTTCTTTTATGATTATTCCTTAGGGTGAAAAATTTGGCCCCTTTGCAGGGGAGAAGCGAATGCCACAAGAACTGGATGAGGACACAGACTGCAGGCTCATGTGGGAAGTGAGTAATCTAGAGTAAGATCATCACACCTAGTGAAAAGTGTTCTCAGAATTAAGTTTTTACTGTAACAATTCTATTTTTTTTCTTTTTTGGTCTCGCCCTGGCTTAAAGACATTGTAGTGGGATTTTGTATTTACTGATGCTCTTTGAAAAGTGCTTTTTAGGCACAATTGACGACTTTAAAACAATAAAGAAATAAGAAATTACAGTTTCTAATGAATGAAGTGTGAAAAATATCAAGTCAAGCAAAACCATAAAGATATAACAACATGAAAAATTACTGAAAAAATAACAAAAAAGGAAGATTAAAGTAATTTTAATATGGGAAGATGATTGTAAGTTACTGAGATACTGATTTATGCTGATCAACAGGTGTCAGCTCAAAGCTTCCTCCAACTGTAATGTCTTAGCTGAAAACAAAACAGTATAATGTGCTTTTATTGCAAATGTTTGCTGAATACACTACATTTGCCTTTTCATGGTGTTTCTGCAGGTTGTTTTAAATCAATGAAATATTTGAGCTAGAAGAAGGTTTTCTGAAGGGATACTGGGTGGATGATAGCAACGAGAAGGTCTTTAAATTTGTTGGAAAGCTGTATAATTTTCCATGTGCCTCATTGCTGATGATTAAATGGGATTTATCTGTTTCTGTAAGACAGAAAGGAAAAGGCAAATACGTGTATTTACTGATGACACTGATATGACCCCATCGATAGCAAATCAGAAAATGAGGTTTTTTATGAGCTGTTCTAGAACCATTTCAGAATAACTTATTGTAGCCTAGTTTTGAGAGCCTTGAAGAGATTCCTGCATACCAAATTTTATGACTTCCTGAAAGCTTGAACCCAAGTTGTTCATGTTTACTGTAGTTGGTCTGAACATGAGCTTTATAATATAATTTAAATCATGCTGAGAGTAGTCTTAAGTTGAAAGTACAGCCCAGGAATGCAGAAAGTAAAAAGCTGAACAGCCCAAGTAGATGGTTATTCCAGAGACTGTGGAAGGCAGTCACAGCAACTAGCCAAGTTTGTGTGTAGTCAGCTGTACCAAAGATATTAAAAGGAATTAATTTGAAGACTGTTGGATGATGGCACACTGCAGCCTGACTTTACAGTCTGATAGCAGTCAAAAAAATACATTTTCAGAGAGGATGCCTTTAGAAAGAAGGCTAAGTAGTAGAGGCTTTTTATAAGCCAGGTAAAAATCAATGAGCGGAACATTTCTTGGTAGGTGATGTCTGGGATCTGAGCTTCAATTTAGTGGAATAGTTTTCTGTGAGGAAGCTTATCACACGCACTCCTTGTTGTGTAGAGTCATGGTCTGTGTTGTGGTCTGTTTTGATCAAGCTTTTCTCCGAGACCAGCATTGTGAGCTGGCATCTTTAAGATGTCATACTGGAACAGAATTATACACGTCAGGTTTTCTTTTGGTCTTTGGGAAAACACAGAACCCAAAATAATTTATTTGGTCCAGTGGTTTTGCTAAATAAAGTTCTGAGGACGTTAGAGTTTGTGTTTAAATTAAATACAGCAGAATGCTATTAGTCAGCCTGTAACTTACACGGTTTTATAGAAATCAAAGCTTCACACTTGCTCGTTCAACAGATTCCAGAGGATTGGGGTAAGGGGGCAGGGGGGCAAGCATCCTTGATCTTGCTGCTACCTTTGTAAAGAGCTACATGCTGAAATGTTTTATTAATAAGTGATGTGAAAGGGAAGAACCCGAAACCTGTGGTAACCAGGTAGTTAGGAGTAGTAATAAAAAGCCAAGAAAATGTCAAAATGGTCTTGTGCTTCTTTTTTTTTTCTTTCTGTCAAAACCCCACCTCCCTGTTATCCCCTGACCCCCATGTCATTATCTCTGAGACTGAATTGTGTGTTGTGCTAATGAAGTATGCAGCGAGTTGCTGGGATGAATTGAGAGTTTTGTTCTTACTCATAGCATCCCACTGACACCCTGATTAAATACTGCTTCATTGGTCTGTATTACTATACTTGGCATAGCAATTTCGAGTTACAGGTATTTGCTGGAACAGCAAGGGTTTTAAGGCAAGAACAGAATAATCTTTAGGTATTGAAGTCCACAGAAGTTTTTGCTTCTGGAGGCTCAGATGTCCCTTTGCAAAGGGAAGATTTCTGTTCAGTTTAGTTTATTTATTATCCCTAACCAAGAAAGCAGCATTCGTTTCACTCCTATTGGATTGTGGCAAGCATAGACTTCTGGTGATGACTTTGGCAAATGTTAAAACAGGGAGGACTGGGGAAACCTAGTTCTTCAAATACTCTGATATACCATGAAGAAATGTTGGTCAGGATTGGATGGCACATAATACGCTGTGTAATGCTGAATATTACATATTTCAGGCTTGGTTTCTGTCTATCTGCCAAGATTATGTTTTATTCATTGTTATATTGAAACCAAGAAGAACAGAAACATGTTGGAAATCAGTCTTTCAATGGAAGCTGATGTTCATGTTTATTTATATGAGAAAATGAAATGAACTTGGGTTTCTACTGCGTAACTCTCATCACTTTTGCAGTGACAGTTGTTTTCAGTTAAATAAGCCTACTTGAAAACTAGTGAAGGCAACAGAATATCTGCTGTTGGCTACAACCAGTTTTAAATCAGAGCTTTAGTGTTTAGGACTGAGGTAGGAGAAGTCAAGCACTTTGAAGCTAATGGTGGTGTGTTTTGTTTTCATTTTTTTCTTTCTTTGATAGCTTGCCTGCAAAATGTGCTTCTGGCATAGGAAGGCTTTCACATACAAGGCATTAAGTTGAATTATGTCCTGAGTTTCATGATAAAATAAATCTTAATTTGAAGAATTCTGTGTTTGCTCTCAAGATGAATGTAATATTAGAAGCCTAGTCCTCAGCAGTGTAGTCTATTTTCTTCTTCAGTAGGACTACATTTCTAGTCGCTACTTCTCAAATAGTATTTGCATTTAAAATTATTTATTTTTAAAATGTTTTTATGTGACTATTTAATTTTCAAAAACATTTTTATTTTTCTCATTTCTTAGATGAATGCATCTGGATGCATTTTTAGACAAGTTTCATTTAAAATAACTTTTGCTACATATAGCAGGTCACCAGTGTCTGACTATCTCTATTGCAAGTTTGCATCCTAGATTTTCAATTTTGTTAAATTAATCCCCACGGGGATAGGTGGTGTCCAAAGTAGTTATTAATTTTCTTACCAGTTTCTTTATTTAGTTAAATTTAATTAATCAACTCTTTTAAGGAATATTTCAGTCATCTTTATTCACGTTAAGTCTATGACTTTGTTTTAATTTTTGTGACTTTTAAAACAGGCATCTTAATGATCCTCAGGTTTTGGTGATGAGAAGAATCTACTCCCGAAGGTGACTGAGAAGGTTAGCCTCACATCTTCAGTGGTGTGACTTATTGTAGATGTTAGGAAGTACGTGTTGGTAGGCTGAGGTGCTGGTATTCTAAGCTGAACTTTCTACAGAAGATCACACACAATTTTCGTAAGGAGATGTGGGTATCATTCCAGTGAACATGAAGTTCCACCCTTCTTGTGAATGGTCCACAAAATTTTAGCAGAAGTCTAGAAATGAGCTTTCTGAACCATTCTGTCTCCGGCAAGGTCAAATAACATCATGCAGCAGCAGGAGCTTTGTTAACATGAGAAACTGTTGTTCTGTATTTTTGGCTGAAGAAAAGTTTAACGTTGTCTTTGTCCCAGTACTTCTCAGTGAGTAAGCAAATCAACAGTTTTCTCTTGATTTTCTGCATCAGGTTTCTTTTGCAAGTGTTATTTTAACACTTTCTGTGGCAATGTAAAAACTTGAGTTTCTACTCCTCAGTGAGCTCTGTGCTGGCGGTCTGGAATTGTGGATGCAGAAGCATTGCACCTAACTGTTTTATGCTTTTAACAATAAAAATCATGTTTTCAGCTAATCAAAAAAACGCAGTGCAGAAAACGGTACTTTTCTTTGCACGATTGAGTGAACATAGATTTTTATATTTATAAATGTTTAGAAAATGGTTTCCAGAAAGCAAACGGTGTGTTTACTGCCTGCAGCAAAGATAACCATCTGCTGATTTTCTGTGAAGGTTTTTTTTTTCCCTTCTTTTCTTGCCAGGTGTGCATGGTGGAGCATTCGCAGTTCCAGCCATGAGCATTTTGAAGTAGCATACATGACAACTTTGGATGTATTTTGAAAATCTGGAGATAATTTCATTGCAGTATAAAAGGCTAGCAGATGGAGAACTGCATGTTGTGATGGGCATTGCAAGCAGGGTTTTTTCCGAACTCCTGTATAGTGACATGGTGTTTGCTTATGTGGCATAATTCAATGATGTCCTGAAGGTCAGGGATTTCATCTTACTGTGAAGATATTTGACTGTATTAGTCCAGTGACACCTCTTTTGGTTGATTCTCAACAACATAATTCTTACATGCCTCAATTTGGGGTGCTCTCATGTTTGGATAAGTGTATGCATTTTGGGTGTTTGATTGTATTGAGTAACCAAATATTGAGGGTGTTGTAGTAAAATGAAAAGGTATCTTGCCATGGGTTATCGGGCATGAATTTGAATTGGACTTTGGCTCATGCCAAAGTCTGCCTACGCTTGAATGTGGGGAAGTCAAAGGTGACTGCGTGTCTGGTCACGTCACTCACTGATACAGAAATTCCAAGGCATCTCCATTGGTTAGAGAAACCACAGGAATATCTTGACACCAGAGGCTGAAGTGGATCAGCAGTAAATGGGTCCTAGGCCAAGATGATCTATTGAACTACAGCAGGCAGCCTCAACTTTTGTGGATTTACTGCTTTATTTAGAGGAAATAGAGATAAGGTCCTGTTTTCCTGTTTTTAAACAAAATATAACATTGTAGTATGATATCATCTGCTGGTGGTGAGGCTTTTGAGGTCTCTTTCTAGCTCTTTCACTGATTCTCCATGGCACAAAAAGAGGATTTGGTGATGGAGTAGTGGTATGGGAATGGAGACAGAACAGATAATTCAGGATGGAAGTTGGTTGAGCAACTGGTAAGATTACAGAAGAAGGAAAGATCATAAAGAAAAAGAGTTCTTGAAGGAACAATGAGAGAAGAACGTGGGCACCAGTGACCATATTGCTGTATTAGGGAGAGCCAGGAGTCAGTCATAATACTTGTTTACTAAAGGAAAGGCTAAGAAAAGGGAGAAGGAGCTCAGTAAAGGAAGCTGACACCAGTTGTTGAATTTGAGGTGCCCCCCTATTCAGAGGTGAATAAATATGCTTATAGAAAAAGGTGAATGTGCACCACAGCTGTGAGTACCTGTTGAGTGCAAGATTCACTTGCTGAGCATAAGCATGCCTTAGTGTTTTTACATGTTTGTGTGTGTTTGGTAAACAATTTTAATTTTGCTTGATTTTTTAAAAAATTTTTTTTTCCTTTTTAAATGTTCCAGGTTCGTGGGAGTAAAGGTGAGGTCCTTTATATCCTGGATGCAAGCAATCCACGCCATTCTAATTGGCTCCGTTTTGTCCATGAGGCTCCATCGCAGGAACAGAAGAACCTGGCAGCCATCCAGGTAGATTTGGTGGATTCCTACCATTTGCTTCCTGTTACTGATTTACTAATTTGATCTTGTCTTTGATCTTTGTCTTCCAGTAAAATTACAAGATCTGAGAAAAGTAGCAAACTGCTTTCCTTTTCCTACTTTTCTTTTTAAAAATGAACTCTTGTGCTTCAATATAATACCGTACAAAAGATTGATAGGATTGATGCTCTTTGAAAAGCTTTTATTAATCCACTGTGATGGAATTGCTCGCTTCCACAAGCTACTTCTCCTGGCTTAAAGTGAACAGTATACATAAAAAAAAAAATAAACCCCATCATTTTCAGAGTAGTTAATTCACTGCTGTAACAACAGTTTCATTTTCTCACTAGAGCCTTGTTTAATCAAGTTAAGCTTTTGCCTGAATGCAGTTGTTTTCTTGCCATTGTGAAGATTAAATAGATAACTAGGTAACTATATACCTGGCTGAATCAGGACTAATGGTTTAGAGGCCTGGTTGTATTTCATGCTGAACTCAGCTATGGGCTTAGGTCTGTGGAAATCAGAATCATGCATTTGCTTTGTAGTTTAAAATTTAATATAAAAGTGTGACAGGTTTGAAAGCAAGCATGGTGCTTAAAATATTCTGGTAGAAAACAGTGAATTGAAGGATCTAATTATCTGATAGGATCGTAGAATCATCATGGCTGGAAGGGACCTCCAGGGTCATCAAGTCCAACCTCCATCCCATCACATTCCTAACCACTAGACCATTAGACCATGATTACATATTACAATAAAGTAGAATATGTCTGCTTAGTTAATAAAGAGCTAATTTGCTAACCAAGAGGAGAAAATGGGATATTTAGAGATGTTTAGAGACTTTGTGTTCTAAATAGCACATGATAATTACCCTTGTGAAATGTAAATTTTCTCCAGACACTTGTATTTTATGAAGGTTTTTGTGGGGTTGCCTGAATTTTTAACCAAGTGTTTGGTTTTTCTCAGTTCTACTGATTGCTCTTTGAAGTGACTCTTTAGCACAGAGAGAGAATAATTGAGAATATTTGACCAAGTTTAATGATCCTACCCTATAAAATCTGAAAATAAAGTAAACCACATTGGTACAACAGGGTTTTATCTTGCTTGTCCTAAGTCTGTTCCACGAATGCTTACAGACTTCACACTAGTTTGTGTGCTTCACAGCTGCCACTCTACAATTTACTAGGAGACTTGGTGTGAACTAACAAAAATGTGAACAGAAAATAACGATTTCCTTTTTTATACCCGATAATGCTGATTTCCACTAATTACCTTTCCCACCAGTTTTCTTTCCAGTCTTCAAATACTCCAGCACGAGCTTTTTGGTCTATTCTGACATTTCCAATCCTGATGGCATCATGCCAGCAGTGATAAACGTTATAACCTCGTATCTGAAATCAAGCGATTGATAATCAGGTCGCTGCTTGCTGCCTAGTGCTCAGTATTTGGTTTAAGAGAGGATGAAGTGAATGTGTATGTCCCTGTATACAAATAAATGAAACCACATCCTGGGTTGACTGCAAAGTATGATTAGTTCATCTTAGCTTAATTGTACCCGATGGTCATGTTTAGACTCTGCAAAATGCTTCCTGTGGTCAAAAAGCAACTTAGAGGGCATGGGATTTGTTTTTTTTTTTTTAACTAAGTTTGATGGTGGGGGCTTTTTGTTTGAATTTTTGTTGCTGTTTGGGGTTTTTTTTTCGAGGATGTGTGGGTTTGTTTGTGGTTTATTTAAATTCAATTCTGTTTTTTTATTCTTCTCCCTGTGAT
Source organism: Aegotheles bennettii (assembly GCA_013398125.1). Classification (NCBI taxonomy): domain Eukaryota; kingdom Metazoa; phylum Chordata; class Aves; order Caprimulgiformes; family Aegothelidae; genus Aegotheles; species Aegotheles bennettii. The sequence continues at coordinate 651,159 of VZRW01007024.1, read as the reverse complement.
GCTATGTATTTTGTAAAACCCTGGTTCTGGTGGGAGCTCTTGGTGGTGTTCTGGGGAGTGTTCTGGGCGCTGAGTTCTGCCTCTGGAACAGCTGTGATGTTCAGGTCCTCTTTGACTGTGAAGGCACAGGAGGTATTTTTGTGTGGCTGCTAGAGAAGGACAGAAGGGTTGGAGGGTACCTATGTGTACCATTGCTTTTCTGAGCATTCTGCACAGCTGAGTTGCTGGAGGCTTAGCTGACTTATTTCAAGTAGTAATTGAATGAGTTAATCCTAGCTTTAAAATTACAACTTTTGCTTTAACAGAAATGGCATGAATTGTAATCTCTTTTGCCCTGGGCTATTTCTAGCTATTTACTTACAAATATGACTTCTGATATGTTAATGTAAAAATGCATTGTAATGATCATAATCAAAAGGAAATTGCTTCTATCAAAAATACCACAATTTTGTTTTTTTTCGGTTTTTAGACTGGTAGAGTATTATATTTTCAATTTTCCTTTATTCAGAGTGGATAAGTTTATCTGTTTGTCAGTTGTAGTTTTATTAAACACACTCTGCTGGAGATCACTGTACAAAACACATCCTGTTGTTAGCATCAGAACTGTTTTATAAACAGAATTGCAGCCAGCTAGAGCTTTAAATTAAAATATTTTTTCATTAGCAAGCAGGCACTGAGATCATCTGCTGTAGCTTAGAAAAAAAGGAGTTGGAATAATGAATAGCAAAAGCTAATGTGAAGGAGGGTGTTCACTGTGAAGTGGTGGAGTGGTTTAAAGTCCTATTTTCACAAATGTGTGTTTGTTAGTGTGGCATAATTCTGGTTGATCTTGAAGTAAAAAACTCCTGTGCAGTAATACTAAATAACTCCAGAGGAAGATTAGTATCCTGATGAGAGACGGCACTAGAAGAAGTGAAGTAAAAAGCAAGAGTGAGAGGAGAAGGCACCAGGAAAGCAAGCACAGGCTGCTTAATAAACGTACATATTGCAGGACAGTTTTCAGGACTACCTGAAACTTGCTGGTGGTTTGGGTGCTACAAGGGAAAGATTAATTCGTTACACCACGTAGGAAGGGACACGGATGTTGTTGTTGGCTTCCTGCATGCTCAGAGGGGAGAACTGGAAATCTGCTTGATTCTTGAGATTTTTGTAGGGAAAAGGAGGTTTGTTGGTTTTTTTTTAATTCCAGAGTCGTATGCATTTATCTGTCATTGAATACATACTAGTGCTGTCCAGATATTCTGTTATTGAAGAATTCAAAATGAGAAGTTTCTGAAGAGTGAAATAAGTGGTTTTCTCCATGAGATTCCTTAAACTATACCTGCTACATTTTGGATTTTTGCAATAGGAACCTCAGTAATACCAGGCAGCTGCGACTGTGAAAATCACTTAAACCTTTCTCAGCATTGAGGTTACAGAATCTTTTTTTTATTTAAATGTATCTCTTTTCTGATTTAGGCTCTCAATGCTACGCTGGTGCATAGAGTGGTGATATTAAGGTTCAAAAAGATCTGCCATTCTTATATTTCCATGGATTTCTAAGGGCTTCTCTTGCCAAGCTTTGCTGTCACTAAGTGTTTTTTCTTGTTGAGATACTGTTATGAGGTAAAAATTTGGAATACGGCACATTTTTTTTTAGCTCTAAAATTTTTTCTTAAATGTCTGGGAAGGAAAACATGTTTTAGCATCATATGATAAATAATAACTTTTCAAGTAAATGTAGTTGTCGTCATCTTCTTGTAGTATTTAAGATGGGGACTAAGGTGGGAGAGAGGCACGTGAAGGGAGGAAAGAAATTCCTGCCCCAACTGCCAAGAAGTCACCTCCACACATTTCCTGGACTGGGGTTTCTGCCCTCACAGACATTGCCAGGATTGGTTTTACTCTGGCAAACGTGACACCCTGGAGCTGCAGGCAAAGATCAGGGAAGGGAATGTGCTTGTTTGGAGAGGTAGCAAAGGAGAATAAGCAAAGCCAGGAATTGTTGTGGGCACAGGGGCAAAGTTGGCAAGGATTAGGAGGGCTGGGTTGGAGACATCTGATCAAGCTCTGGAGGATGGAAAAGCCCTACTCTGCTCTCCCTCGGGTAACACAAAACTGTCTGCTTCCTCCTGTGTTTTCAGCTTTCAGGAGAGCTGGCATATCTGTCTTACACCTTTGGATGGAAGTGTGATGGGCTGTCATTGCTTCTTGGCCCACGTTCCCTCTCAGGCTCCCCTCCTCCAAAGCACACGTGAAAGTGTGTAACTGTATGGAGAAGCCAAGAATCTGAATGGGAGACATGCCTGTAGTGGAGCAAAACTGGGATAGCAAGAGCTGTTGGAACAAGAAAACTGGCTGGGCAGGTCAGTGTGGCTTATAGCTTAAAAGAGGACAGTCAAGACAGGGGAGTGAGAGAAGCAAAGTGGAATAATAAACCAGGAATAGCATGAGGGGAGCTTGTGATGCCACTGTGACCAGCACTTGGAGTTTTCTGCCAAGGACCACTGTGGCCCACTGCAGATGAACATTGTTGGCCAAACAGCCAGCATGGCCTAAGCAGATGGGCAAGTGGAACCACTGCAGATATGTTCTTAGAAATGGGAGGATTATTAAAATTATTGGAAAGATTTCTTAGTATGTTCACTGTGTCAGTGCCTGCACACGTGTAGATAAATGTGCTTCATGCAGGTGCTACTGGTGGAGGGAGAGACTTAAATTCCTTTGTGGTTTCTGGAGACCTTCCATTGGTTCTAGTGAAAATGCTGCCTTGAGGAGCTACTACAATGTGGTTGTAGCTGGATTAATTAGCACTCCAAATACCTGACTATTATCCTTTGTTTGGCTGGAAAAGCTGAGCAAATTAGCTCTGGAGGAGAAATCAGTTTGAGCTGTGTTTTGGTTTGGGCTGGCACCAGGGCCAATTTCTTTTCAATGCAAATGCAACCAAGAGCACTGAGCATCCTTGATACTTCTTCCATTAATCTTTTTACTAACCAAAAGTACACAAAAGGGAAAAAACTGGGATGCTCTTAGACACAGAGCTATAGTACAAGCCTCAGGTGCATGTAGGGGAAGTGCAGAGATGGTGGGGATGCAGCGGTATTGATTGTTGGGATCCATGTGCTTGGTTTAGGTCAACCTGAATAATTTGTTCTGGTTGCTGTTCTCCCAGATTTACTGTGTGGTGTAAGATGATCTGGTTGAGAGGTGTACTGTTTCATTCTTTAATGGGTAAATTTGGGAGTGTATTTTTGCCTGGGATATGTGGCTTTTTTCTTTTTTCTTCATTTTTTTTTGGCATTCCATTTGTAAGATTGTCTTGTTTTTAGAGTAAGGTTGTCCTAAACAGTGATGTATTGGAGGTCTGCCCCAGTGGTTTTATCCTAAGTGGAGGCTGAGTGCAGGAAGACCTTTTACTTTTCCTCTTGTCTAAAATTTCAGTACATGATTTGTTTTGAGTTCAGACTGTAGTAAATCAAGGATCTCTGCAATTTGACAGAGTCAGAAAACCAACAACTCCTAGACGTATGTGAAAGGTAGGGTGGCATGCTGATAGGGATCTGCACTGCAGATTATATTTGGAAAAAAAAATGCATAGTTTGTTTTGTTTTCAAATGTTGCTGTTGAGATAAGGACAGAAAAGTGGTGTGTCCTTGAAAACAGCAGCTGCATCAAGTCTAGTGAATTTAATAGGTTTCAGGCTCGTGTGACAGTATCTTGTGTATATATAACAGACCTAAAGCTCAAGGACTACTACATCCCTGATGACAGTTTAAGTTAATCTTAGTATATTACAAAAATTAAAAATCATTAGCTTGTGCTAGGAAGCTTATTTTAAAATATATGACTAGAGGTAGTGTAAAGAAGCTTCAATTCTGGATGTTAATCAGATAAGGTTAAAAATTTTTGATAGAACTTGGAAGTCTTCATTGTGTAAAAATCAGTCTCCTTTGGCACTTTGGGTAGCACCTAAGGCAGTTGGTTCACATATGGCAAAAGAAGCAGCTCTGTGTATCAGTTTAGGAGACAGCTGTTTTTTCTAGATCCCCCCCTCATCCCTCCTGCCCCCATGGCAACTTTCGTAACTTTAATTAAATATTGTCACAGACCAAAGCTGTTAGCTTATGTATCTATCTGGAAGCCAGTTTATTTATTCTGGGGAAGGCTTTGGAGCTTATTATTATGTAGTTTGTCCTCTCATGCTGAATCTGGGCTGGATCTTTTTGGCCTTCTGTGCATCTGTGTACCTACACTGATTTAAACCAGCAGAGGGTTTTGGTCTAGTGGTTAAAGTGTGTTTTACAGAGGTCCCTGCTAACTTGTTGATGGAGATTACTGACCAGGGTTGTAAGCCTGTTTGTGAAGAAGGCTGGGGAATCTTAAGTGAGAAGAGAGAGAGAGCAAAAATGACATTATGTAAACACGCTGCTGAAAGCTGGGTTATAATTATTGCAGTCAACAGGGGACAGAGCTAAAGCTGTTCTGTAAATTGGTTATTTAAATTTTGTTATTTTTCTAATACTCAGATGTTTCATTTTCAAACTCTGAAGTTCTTGTCAGGCAGAGTCTGGCAGGAGAGGAGAACTTTAACAGCACCTTCACCTTGGTCTAGGCTACAGTGCCTATTGGAAAAGCCTCACAGGTGAGGCAGGGGAATGTTTACAGAACACAGGGATACTTTATTCATGCAGCCACACTGGGAAAGAAGTCGTGGAAAGGCTCTTCTAGCATTGTGCTCCTGAGGAATAGATCCAGCCCTTCCATAGTTGAGGGCTACTATTAGTTCAGGGTCCCATACTTGTCTCTAGGTTTTACTTTTTCTGACATAATTATTTATTGCTTCTACTTACTGTTTGCAACAGGAGGGGGAAAATATTTTCTATCTGGCTGTGGAAGATATTGAAACAGACACAGAACTTCTGATTGGGTACTTGGACAGTGACATGGAAGAAGAGGAAGAGGAGGAAGAAGAAGTAACTGTTATCCAGGAAGATGAAGACAGTGGCAGCAATAAAGAAGTGCAACCAGTGGGTGAAAAAGCTGCAGGTGAGCAATGTGTGAAAAAAAACAGGATAACTTGAAAGCTTAGAAGTATTAACAAAGAAGAAAAATAACACCGTGTAGGACTGGGGAACTGTAAGGCTCCCCAGGTTTAGCCTGAGCTCTTGTATGATTTTTTCATACAAGATAAATTAGATTGAGTTGAGGTTCCCTTCTTTGTCTAGTAAGAAGCAGCCAGTTCTGTGAATTACTGAGTGAATGAGTGAGCCTAGATTTCACGAGGTTACCATTAATTTTTGAACTATAGATAGAGTTCATTTCACCTGTCATAGTCTTAGGAAAGCTAAGTTTTTGCTGTGAGAGGGGTAGTTTTCTTCTTAGTTAGATGGGAGGGAAATAAATCTTTTCATAAAACTGTTCAGCCAATCCTAAGGTAAGATGTCTTAGAAACGGTCGGTGACCTGAGCTGGCTGATGAATTCTCAGCATCTTTATCAGAGTAGAGACAACACGAATGACCAATTTAGGCTAGTAGCCTAAGTCACACCCAACTTAATGTTTTGCATCCATTTTCAATAATGCTGATGGTAATCTACTCAAGATAGGCTGTTTACAACCCACTGAGAGACAATGTCTTTGTGGGTTTTGTGATGCCATTTTGCATAATCTGTTTCTGGCAGGGAGTCTCTCTAAATGTAACCAAAAAATTCCCTGGAAAGTATTCCTTTACTGTTTTTGCCTCCCATCATGCAGATTCCCTCACCTGTAAAGAGGACCACGCGTGCCCGAACTGTGAATCCAGTTTTGTCAGCCAGGAGATTCTAGCTGAACATCTTCAGACTTTGCACCAAAAACCCAGCGAGGAAAAGGAATTTAAGTGCCGAAACTGTGGAAAGAAATTCCCTGTTAAACAAGCTTTACAAAGACAGTGAGTAGAAACAGGGATCATTTATATCCATTTTATTCAATTATTTATTTCTCTTGGCCTAATCACAATTTAAACTTTCATTTTTATGCTTATGTGTTTGTACCCTTGCCCTTTATATGTCAATTTCTTGTATTTGTTGGAGACTTCAAATTAAATCACAAAAATGTTGCTAATTTTTTATATTTGCAAATCATATACTGTAGGCCAGATCAGAGTTGCTGTTTGGTGCAAAACTGTTGGTCTTCATCAGTGGACTGTTTAGTAGTTTAGGACATGTGATTTTGAAGTGGTGGATGTCATTACAGAACTAAAGTAAGATTTAGAAGAAAGTGACGGGAGATCTGAAAGGACAAAAAAAAAGGAAAAAATGCTTCACGTTTGCTTAATTAAATATTTGAATGATGAAAAAAACCCAAATGGAAACATGAGACAGGAGATTTAAGAGCACATCTTTACTGTCATTGATAGTGTAAATATGCAGTTCTGTCACTAAAGTCATATACCTTACAGTTATACTTTTTGTCTTTTGTAGTTTATATATTTTTTGCTTGCAATTAAATAGATACATTACTTTTTAGTATACATGTAATTACAGATAGTACATTAAATGCTCAAATGATTATAGCCAGTACATTTAATCTAGCTCTTGTATTGGAAAGAACCAGACTCGTATTGCATAGAATGCAGTTAAAAGGCTGATCTTGTAATAAGTTGATCTTGCTTATGTCTGAATAGTGTGGACATTCCTCTATATGAGCTCTGTGTTCTTTCATGGAAATAAATAAAAATACCTAGCAGAGAAATATTTGGTGGAGGCAGTTAAATATTTGCTCTTGAACTTAGACTGGTTCTTTCTGGTCTGTAGTGGAAGTTGAGTTTGATCTATGTAGCTAATTAAGTCAAGTTTTACATCGTGCAAAGTAAGATTAATCTGTGTGAGGTTACAGCAGGATGATCCTGACTCTTGCTGTTTAAGTATTTGATAAGTCCCACTAAATTCCAGGAGGCTTCACATATGAAATAGATTAATCACCTATTTAAAGATTTGTAGAGCTGTATATATGTGTTTAGCTACTGCAACCCTGTGTAAGTTGTAGAATGCTCCCCTTATCTTGTTTTCTTTTTGTATGTTTCTTTAGTGTACTTCAGTGCACAGAGAATATCAGCCCAGGAGACTCTTCAAGAAGTTTTCAGTGCTCTGTTTGCAATACTTCCTTCAGCTCAGAATCGAGGTTTTGTGTCTGAGTTACTGGACTGCTGTCATATCATTGCTGGCCTCCCTTTGCATGTTAGCTTTCAAGCTTGTTAGTTTATGTGAATCCTAACCGTGAAAGAAGTCAAATGCTTTCATTCCTACTTGCTGTAAGTAATGCATGAGGTGGCCTTGGAACTCTGCAGTGCAGCATGCGTTAAGCTCAGAGTACTTGCTGTGTGTCTGGTTTTTGTAGATACTGCTTTATGTCTTGGTGTTTTGTTTCTTCTTTACTGGTTATCCCATATAGCTATGAACAGCACAAGGAGGCGTGCAGAGGGGATGCCAGATTCATATGCAAGGCAGATAGCTGCGGGAAGAGGTTCAAGAGTAAGGATGCCCTGAAAAAACACAAAGAAAATGTTCACAGTGGTAAGAGTTTAATTTTTCTTTGGATTAAAACCCTCTTAACATGTTCCTAGCCTTAAATTTTCAAATCTGAGTAAGAGTTGTCTTTGGCTTCTTTTTTAATGGATTCATTGTATCAAAAAGAAAATTTAGAAGTAACTAATTGCCAGAGTAACTACTCCTCCTCCCCCAGGGAGGTATTACTGTACACCAGATGAATTGTTAGTCTACTGCAGAAAATGTAATGGGAATCTGCGGAAGTTTAAACTAGGCAAATAACAGATAAAGCAAAACATTTCAGTAGTGAGGAAAACCAACCACTGTCACAAACTGCCACAGGAAGTGGTGAGTTCTTGATCTTTTAGTATTTTCAGGGCACAATGGGTTGTCTTTCTGGAAGACATGCTTCACAAACGATTAGGCTCGATGAGAGTATTGCAGAAAATTCTGTAGGCTCTGTTGTGCAGGAAGCCAGACCAGACAATCCACTAGTACTGTCAGGCCCTGGCTGTTTTATATCCGTGCACTGTGGATCAATAGTTTTCAATCAAACTTCACTCTGTGTTCCTGAAAGGGCAAAATACTGCTCTCAGGTCCACAATGCAGATCTCGGTTCTGGCATTCTGCTTGCTCTGCATGTCCCCCCTCGATGTCAATGGAAGATCAGTGTGAGTGGGGACAGCAGAATGCCAGAGTGCAAAGAAATCTTTAGTTGATGGTGACAGCACTGAGGCGCTTTTCACTATTTCCATTACATGAAATCTTTTTCTTCTGCCAAACTCTTAGAGCATACAGAAACCCTTCCATCACCATTCTTATAAAAGATTGTCTCCTTTTTTCAGTATCAGTAAGAATTTTTTTCATCCATGAGCACTGTTACGTTTAGCTTTGGTCACTTCAGTAGTGGTATACAAATTTTACAATTCTCCCGAATGATGACTGCAGACATGACTGAGAGCAGATGCCTGGAGGAGATTTTTGCTCTGCCTGCACAAGGAGCAGAGCTTCTATTTTACAACTTGGGAGTTATAGAAATCACAACCAGTGTCAACACAGGAAGGAAAATAATGTACTACTGTTGAAGTACACTTCTAGAATTCCTTCCTGCCTTGTGTTATGTGAAGGTGAGGGAAAATAGAAATGATTGTTACGTGTGTTGCCTGTTATGCAAACCTATGATCAGATATTCACTATCGCATTCCTCTCCTCTGAAAAGGTCCCATTAATGTTCTTTTAAGTTGAAGTATTAAGTGTATTCCTGTACTTGTTTATGCCTGTATGAGTGTATATGTAAATACTTGTCATAAGTTTTATAACAGCAAGCACACGTGAGGTTAAGGACTTTTTTATACTACAAATTTAATTATTGAACCAATCAATTGACAGGATAGATCGTAGGAAGAAGAATCAATGTATATGAATTCTTTAGGACAGCAAGAGCAGGAAGGGTATAGGATGCTGTCTGAAAAATTGAGCTGGAAGCCATCTAGTGAGTTTGTGTATGATCCATACTTCCTCTGTGCTTGACCAAGCAGTATTCCACTCCTCTTTTGTTCTGTGTCTGTTCTTTTTACTGTTCAGTGTAATACAAATGTTTTTTTACACAAGCTAAGAAATGCCTTGCATGGGCATGTAATTATAAATGAATAATTAGGTTTGTAGTGGCTTTGTCTTGTAATAAAATAGCTTTGTGGGTTATTAAAATGAATTTCAAAAGGTAAATAATAGATAAACCCAATTAAATGCTCTGTCAGATTTTAAAGCAACTGCAAAAAGGGAAGGAAAGTCCATCTGGTAGCTGACCTGTAGCTTGTTCTGTAATTTACATTTTAGACAAGATTTGAATTCATGATCCGGTGCTAATACAATTTCCCTTTCTTGTCCAGTTAAGGACCATTGATGATATATTATGTTATATAGTAGAATGCTTAATGCTTTCTGAATAAAGAAAAATGGGAAATGGTGGTTTTGACTTCAGTTTGGGATCTTTTTTGTCATTGCTGCACTAACTCCTGTATTGACTTCTGGAAGAAATCAACTCTTCAGTTATAAAGTGAGTTGTTCTTAGCTGTGAATTGTGCTCTTCCTATCGGTTTGTTGATGTGTGGTAACACCTATTTGAAGGGGTTTTTCCCTTATTGTTCTAGTTTTCTTGATTTACATTCCATCAGTAATGGGTTTGTTGGACACCCACAGAGAACTCCTGATATGGAGCACTTTGAAGATGGAATACAAATGTAAAAATCTTATGTCAGTCAAATGACCTGTGAAAAGTCACAGACTCAGTGGAAATATTTAGGTTCTTTCTTAGCACTTCCTTTTTAAGATGTTGGTGGTATTTTGTTTCTGTTTCAGGAAATTCTAGGAAGAAGCTGATGTGTTCAGTGTGCAATAAGAAATGTTCTTCGGCAGCAAATCTCCAAGAGCATCGAAAGGTCAGTGAGATGAAGGGTAACCCACAGCAGGCTTTGAGTTCCCTGAGATGTGAGACTGTGATGCTTAGGTCACTTGAAAGCTGCTGTAATGCAAACCTTAGGGTAATCTCTTTCATGGTTACAAACCAAATGTATTTTGTGGTGGGCCTTTGTAATGACAATTGGTTAAACCAAAAATCTTCCTGAAGTTTGAATGTATCTCTTGCCAAATACAGAGATGTTTGTGCTTGTATCATTTATGCATTCCAACATTAAGTCAAAGTTGCCTGCTGTTCTTCAGCATTCTTAAACGTTAAACTGAATGTGAAAATATGTTATTTACTGATAGGATAGATACAGGCCATAAAATAGGTTCATGAGCCCTCAGTTTTTGTACGAAATACAATCAATTTTTCTTATTACTTTGTGACACACTGGTAGGGGTGTTACTTGTAATTTAGTTACGCAGTAGTAAAAAAATTTCTTCCTCAACATTTTAAAGGGTTTTTTTTGTTATTGACGTAATCTTTTATAACCAGAACAGGAGGGGTTAACAGTTTGAAAAGCGTCTATTGGAAATAAGGGGGTTCATATAGAAATACAGATGGACTATGAATATGAGAGTCTGAATCCATTATACCCAAAGGAAGTCCCTGCAAGATTAATTTGATAAATCACTAAACCCCAGGAGATTCTGTTTTTACAAAAAGCTACATTGTACTGTTTATCAGATTAACTGTAAGTCTTTAATAATGCCCTGTTTATAACCTGGATCCATTGAGAATATAGATGATATCAATGAAAATACATTGTTGTAAAGGAAATGGTGGGGCCCCTCCTTTTTAATTTGTTTTTCTTCTTGCTTGTATTATTATGCCCTGCATTTCTTCTCTCACAGGGCTATACTTTGTTACTCCTCAGATCAAGTCGTGGTATTCATTGCCACATCTAATTACAATTTTTACACATTGGTGCACCTTACGGTGGCCCTGAAAGTGCAAAATACCATGGTTAGTGTGTCCATTTTATTAAAATGTTTGTTTTGTTTCAGTAGTTGTAAATCTGTGCAGACAATGACACACAGCTCATAAGCTTTTCAGGTAATATTGATGGTAGGTCAGTTGAGCACTCACTTATCTTAAGAATCACCATAAAGATTTTGTGCATAAAACTTTATTTCCTCTTCTTGATTGGCTCCTCTTTTGATACATTGAGAAAATAGATAGTTGGATTCACACACCTACGTCAGATAGTGAAAGAGATTGCATGTAGGACTCATGCCTTCTGTTTGCTTTTGTAGGAAGGGGGTCCATCACCAACATTGCCAAAAATATTTAGGCAAGAAAATAATAGGTGAAAGAGGGAGGAGAAGAGAGATTTTTTTCACCCATTTCCTTTTCATGTAAAGAAATAAAAGTAGAGAATACAAAGGTAGAGTATGGGAGATAACAGAAAATAGGCCCAAACAACAGAAAGAGGAAAATCTGACAAACACAGAGAAAGAAGGTAAAGAGGGTGGCTGCGGGGAAGATCAAGAGATGTGTTCTCTCTCTGAAGACACAGTCATTCAGATGTGTGCCTTTCATGTCATCTTTCATTTAAACACATTTTTAGCTTTGTGTGCCTTGCGGATTGCTTGTCCTTAAATATCTAAAGATAAGCCCTTTCTTAGCTGTGCATAATTAAACTTTTCTGTCATAATCTTCTGTCCCTTAGTCTTACCTTCCTGTTTTCCAGACTGTTGCTTGAACCATGCAAAAAACAACTGAAAAGTTCCACTAAAGAAAATTCTGCCACCTCCATAGATGTGTTTCTGTATTCTGACTTTCAGCTTCAGTGCCATCAACTTTGTTGATATGTTCATTAGTCAGTGTTTGTTTTTTCTGATGTCCTACTTAAATCCTCTTCTTTACTGCAAATTGTGTTAATTGCTCTTTTTCTTATCTGAGAGAATGCCAAGAAAAAAATCACTACTGTCATCTTTACAATAATTAGCATATTGCAAAGTTGTTATGAACTCTGTTTGCAATTTCTAGGCTATACAAACACAGTTACCACAATCTTTCTTCACACTCATGTTTTTCCCATCTACTTTTTCTTCCAGTAAGCTTTTTCTTCCTGAGGATTCTCTCTTTCACATATATGCTTCTTGAAGTCAGCTGCCCAAACAAGAAGAGCAGTGAAACTGAGTTGAGCCCTTGGTAGTGCCAAGTATAGTGGAGTGATTATCCCGAGTTTATTAATACAAAGAATATGTCTATCAATACATCTCAGAATGACAGTGCTTTCTCACAGCAACATCAGCCTCGTTATTCATATTTTATTTGGAATTCATTAATATTTCTGTACTGGTGCTATGTATACTGTTGGTCGTCATGTAGCATTTTTGCATTCGATTTCTTCTTCCTGGATACTGAATGTTTTGGAGCTTCGTTCAGAGTGTGGAAATTCTGATCTTCTGTTCCTTAGTGATTATTGTCCTACTCAGAATAGTCTCATCTACATTTTTAAGTAACTTTGATTTGATTTCAGAAACTACTTACCATAATACAACCCTCCTCCTGCATGATACCTACAAAACTTAAACAACAGTTACAATGTTGATCCACTGATATTACTGCTTTTTGTGGTGATCTTTTTGTTTTCCATTCTGTCTGTATCCACCTGTTCTCTTTTGTCTTATCCTCCAGTTATAAAGTGACATCCTTCTATTTGATATTTATAGTAGTCCATGATTTGGACTGTTAAGTGATATGGTAGTATATAAAAAAAGACAAATTCCCAGCAAACGCAATTCAAGAAATGCTGTACAGGAGCTTACCAAAGACTGGGTAATAGAATAGAAAAGTTTGGTGTGAAATCTTCTTTGTGCAGGTTTACGATGTCTACTGCCAGAGCAAATGAAGCACTGTTTGAATTATATTCTGATACTAAGTTCAGAAGTTAAAGTACCTTTGAATATAGGTGTCTCGCGGTTCGGACTGGAACTGCTCGCAGGAACTTGAAGTTAAACTTAAAAGTGAGCATATGCTTGTGAATAGCCCAGGTTGCCAGGCCTCTCTACTGGAGCTCTACTGTTCACTAAGTGGAAAGGGAAGAAAAACTGAAACAAATCCCAGCATTGCTGTTTTTTTTTCCTTAGGATGATACAGTCAGAATTGATAGTGCTGCACTTCTAGTACTTGTAGGTAGATTGAGGGGGTGTGTCTCTTTCTGGCTTTACAGGTGTGTGGTGAGTTTGAATCTCATTGTAGTCAGGTGTTTTCAATGGTAAAGCAGCTAATTCTCCTGTTAAGAAGATTAAGGACACCTTTGAGTGTAAGGCAGTAAAGCTTTTTTTGACTTTGGAAAAGGTCATAAACCAAGTGCCTGGATGAAATGCAGGATCGTGCTTCACTGGTAAGAGTAGTTTGTACTGTTGTTTTTCTGGATTTCTTAGCAGATTTCTTACATTTATCTGTAACATTCCATTAAGAGGCATGCTGTAGCACAGTCTGCTGGAGAGAAGATGACAGAACCAAGAAGAATCCTACTCAGTTTGTTCTAAGAGTTCGAGACTGTTTTATCGTTTATGAAAAATCCTTGATTCTTTCTTAACTTTCTTTTAGGGTAGAGCTGGACTTCCTGCAAAATTATGCTGAGAAGGATCACTCTTAAACATTATCTGTGATTCCACCCTTCACCTTATTTCACCTTTTAGTTCCAAGCATTTCTGTGTTGTGTTCTACTGTGCAATCTTTATTTTTCGCAATCACTGTGAAAGCTCTAGAAAGGTAGAGGAACCCAAATTTTGAACACCACTTTAGAATTGCTAATACCATTTAATAATTTCAATTTGATCTAGTATTCCTATACCCTTGCGTTCTCAAGGCACTGCTTTCCAACAGAATGTCATCCAGTTCTTGGAGGGTTATATGAAAATTCAGATTAGTCTTTGAAAAACTGATCATGGATTACTTGTATCTTCCAAGTTTTAGCTCCATTTCACCCCCCCAAAAAAACTCTTTTGAATGACCTCATGAAAATGTTACGACTGTCTGTCCTGTCAATGAAGGAGCATATTTATCTGAGCCTATGTTATCTTGCTGTTTTGTATAGCACTTAGTAAGTTGTAATCTGAAGACATAGCTCTTCAAATGCCTATGAAGCAATTGTAACTTCTGACTTCAGCATAACAGAGGTTTATGTTGATGGCTGTTACAGCCCCCTAATGAGACTAATTTTGTTGTATGAATAAATCATTGCACAAGCACTTCTCTGTGGTATAGTCAGCCTGTATACTCATAGGGCATATTAATCAACAAGTTTTCTTGAAATGAAAATCTGTTTGAATATCATAATTCATAAAAATATTTGCTTCATTTTATTATTGTTGTTTTATCATGTAATTGCGTACTTTTCCAAAGAACTGATTAAGGGGTGCGAGCTATAGAATATATGCTTGATAGCTCAGCTATTGAATGCACGGGCACACAAATCTGTGTCTGATTCTTTTCTAAAGAATTGATTAAGGAGTATCAGCTATAGAAGATATATTTGATAGCTGTAGCTTTTTAATGCACATGCATGAAAGTCTCTGTTTTGGCACAAATGTACTCAATGAGACTGTTTAAACAATGCTCATAAGTTGAAATCAGACGTTTGTATAGTGTTAAAGCAAAATCTGTGTTCTGATGTATCAAGTACTATGTTGAAGAATACCTTACAAATGTTTTCAGATAATTAGGTGTGTGTGTGTGAATTCTGATAGCACTTGGTTGCAGAATTATGTAAACTTCAGTCAACAATCTAAGTAAAAATTAAAATCTTTTGGGAAAGGATAGAGTAGTTGATTGTGTGTGTAAGAGAAATTAATCTGAAATGCAGCTGGGTAAGCAGAGTATTTAGAATGAATGATCTTCACTTGAGCTTCCCACCTGATTGAGCACTTTGTTAAGCATCACCATCCAAGTGTGTAGGTTCGCAGAGACTGTGGTAAATGGCATAACCATTTTTTAGTTTATTTAAACCATTTAGTTTGCTCTAAAGTTAGTGAGTAGCAGCATAAAAACATGGTGAGGCAGAATGCTTACAGAGGATCTTGGTTTTTTGTTTGGTTTTTTCTGTTTGTTTGTTTGAAGTGAAAGTCTTAGTTGAGTGTCTTTACTGTGTTGTCTGCAAATGTTTTTAATTAGAGGATTGTGCTGAAGCTTTGATATTTGTTATTTTTAGCTGCTAGATTCTTCTACAGAAAGTCTATAGTGTCCCCCAAAAAACCTTTCTGAAGTGTGATCTCTGCCTGGAAGTTTTGCTGTCCAAGGCTGCAGTTCCAAAAAGCTGTTCTAAACGGTGTTTTCAGTTGCACTGTCACTAGGCTGAGGGAAGGCCACTGAAGGCAAATGGAATATGGAACAGATGGTGAATGTTGATCTTGACAGGTGGAGAACAACTTATATGTTGTGATTTTGGGAAACAATAAGTAACACAGTATTTTTTTAAAAAAATTGAGGATTGGAGTTGCAGCTCTCAGCTGCCTCTTCTATTTTTTCAGTATTTAGTCCTTGATGATGTTTTGTGCTGTGATGTTGAAAATCCTGCTTGTGCTTACTGCATTTACAGTGTAAGAGGCACTGCTGTCCCTCCAGTCTTGCCTCTGAAAGCTTTTAAGAGAAACAGT
Organism: Aegotheles bennettii; assembly: GCA_013398125.1. NCBI lineage: Eukaryota > Metazoa > Chordata > Aves > Caprimulgiformes > Aegothelidae > Aegotheles > Aegotheles bennettii. The sequence continues at coordinate 635,579 of VZRW01007024.1, read as the reverse complement.
GCTGAAAGAGTTTGATAGTACTTTTCTTTTAAAAAAATTCTTACAGCAATTATGAAGTAGTTGCTGTGTTATTTTTAATTAGCCTCTTATTGACTAGAAGGAAATATTCTGAAAAGGTACTCTGTATCTGTTACCTAAATGCATTCATAATAATGTGTCCTGGTTCTGCTGGGACACCCTCCTTGGCCAGCCATGGAGGACAGGCCGTTAGCAGTTTGAGTCAGCTGGGAGCTGAATTCAGGGCAGCTGCCCCAGGCTGGCTGACAGGTGTATCCCATACCACAAATGTTATGCTCGTTATAAAGGGGAAGGCTTGCGGAGGGAGCTCCTCTTCCTGGGCTCCTTCTCCTGCTCCAAAGGACTGGGCTGAGTATAACCCTGTATACCTTATGTTGGCATTAGTGTTAGTTTTGGTATTTCTTTAGGTCCTTTTTAATTTCAACCCATGAGTTTCCTCTCTTTTTCTGATTCCCCTTCTTGGCTGGGAAGGAGTCATCAGGTGAGAGAGCAACTGCTATAGTTTACCCCTGGGTATGGGCTAAACATAGGTATAATGATATTTTAAATGGATCTGATTTTGCAAATTGTATAATCTGTATTTCTAAATATAGTTTAAGTGATATTTTTTTCGTTTGCAATTATGAATCTTTATTTTTTGAGAGATGCTATTGTTCACCAAGAGGCTAGCAAGGGGGAAATTACAGAATATTCATGAGTATGAGTATAGCTGCTGGCTAAGAAATAGTTACAATCTGTTAGAGGATTTCTGTATGTGTAAGGTGTGTGATCTTGCTTGAGACATATTTAATTCTCATTAAATACTCATCTTGCAGGTCCATGAGATATTTGAGTGTCAGGAATGTGACAAGAAGTTTATTTCTGCTAACCAGCTCAAACGCCATATGATAACTCATTCAGGTAATGTATGAAAATAACACAAGCCTGTGTATGTGTATTCAATATTAAATTTAACTGGAATTAGGTTCTTACTGAAGGCTTGATGAATTCTGTGTTGTCTTGAGCTATTCAAGCTAATCTCAGGCTCTAAAGAAGCTATCCAAGCTATCCTTTCTAAGCCTTTCAAAGATCCAAGTGTAATGCTATACCCTTCTTTCTCTTGCTGCTTTGTCAAGCTGTTTTTTTCACGCTAGCTGGGGTACATGATGTCAATTAGCTGGGATGTGGGAAAAGCTTGCTACTTGGTTGATAGAGGAGGTGAAGAACCAGTGGTTGAAATTTCCTGTTGCAGAGAGGCGGGTGGGAGCTGAGGTCTGCTGTCAGGTAGAGATCTGTGATAAGAAGGGAAGCAGTCATTCATGTGTATGTGTGTATTGGTGGACTCGTGTGCCCATAGATTCCAGTCAGAGGAAAGCATCTCATGCTCCACACTGTCTCAGAGACCACACACAAGTGTTTCATTGTGCCTGTCCTCTGCCAGAGCAGGTCACGGTGAGCAGGGAGTTGGCCTGTCCATTGGTTTGGCAGTATGACAACAAATTGGCTCTGCCAGGATTTCTGATCACTGCAATCTAACGTTTCTGTGTCTTTCACCAGTGATTAGAAACATTGCAACACAATGGAAACACAATTGTCTTGTCAGATACATTAGCATTTAAAAAATGCAGGTTTTTACAGCTGCACAGGCTTATAATTGAACTATTTTCTTGGTATCAGTGTGCACCAAAAGCTTATTTCTTGTAACATAATCTGTATCTCAGAGGCTCCTAGCTTTCTTTTGACACTTCTGGATAAGCATTAATGTAGTTAAGTTGCAGTCACCAGTTGAAGCATAAAGGCTTTTTGCATAGCAACTTTTGGTTTTGGAAGCTAATATGTATATTGTTAATTAAGTTTTAAAACATTTAAACTGTCATGCCCTCTTTCACATTTGTAATCTGGAAACAGAGTTTTCCTCTTTGAAGTCATTCTCTTTTGATTTAAGCTAATTAATCAGAATTTAGTTTTAGCAATGATTATTGCAAAGAATGTGCCAATTTCTTGAGATACACCATGGCTCATCTTTTGTGAAATGACTTAACTGTCTAACATAAAGGGCATTAGATGTCTGTCTAATTGGTTTAATCTTAATTGGGTTGACTTAATTGCAAAAATCTCTCTGAGGAGATGACTGTCTCTGCCTTTCATCTTCTCCCCCTGTATAAACAGGAGATTAAATGTCCCCCACTCATTTTCTGCAGAAAAACGCCCCTACACCTGCGAGGTTTGCAATAAGTCCTTCAAACGACTTGATCAAGTGACTGCACACAAAATAATACACAGTGAAGATAAACCTTATAAATGCAAGCTTTGTGGAAAGGGATTTGCCCACAGAAATGTTTACAAGAATCACAAGAAGGTAAAGCACTCTGCTGTTGTTGTTTACAGGTCTGCCAGCTTCAGATTTGCAGATTTTTAAATTTTTTTCTTTTAAGTGGTTCATCATTAAGCTCTGGCATGCTTATAAACATGGGATTAAAGTATTGGAGAATGTATTTTTTTAGTGTTCTTTGTTATATCCAAAATCTCAAAATAGTAAATGAATTCTAGTAAAAACAAAAAAGCTGAAGAAGCAGAAGGAAATCACAGTTGCTTGGTTAAAAGCATCAAATAAATCCCCATGTTGACTTTTCTGGAGTTTTTGTTGTTTTTGTTTTTTTAATATTAGATTATCAAGTTAAAAATGTGATTGATCTAAAATGTCTTCAAATTTATTTTTTTTTTTAAATACCATATTTGAGCAAAACTAAGCGTAGTCCTGTTGCAGTCATTGTTGCTCTTAGCAGTAGATGCTTTCAAACTATACTGGATTTGCACTGAGGAGTGTTCACACATTAAAAAAAGAACATCAGAAGAAATGTTACCTGAAAAGCAGGCTCATGAAGGGATGCTCTGCTTCTGTTGATTTAAGATCAAATCTGCTTGGCCTAATTTCTGTAATGCCTATCATTATTTTTAACCTGGGGTTACATTTTTAATGGCAAGACTAATGGCAAGACTATATCCATGACTGCTGCTTCAGAATTACAAGACTGTAAAGAAAAAAGGAAAAAAAATAATTCCCTGTCTGGTTCTGTGCCCAGTATTTGGAACCCTTTGCTCTTTTTTCTTTTTTTTCTTTACATTTTTAAAATACTACCCCTTTCTTTCCCCCTTTTGATGAAACTGATACACCCATACTTAGAAGTCTTTTGCAGTTTGGCTCACATTATATGCCATCTGGGAATTTGGCACAGGATCTTTGCACCATCTCTTGCGCTTTCAGCCATAAATCATGTTAGAGCAATAATAATGCCTCTTGCAGGATGAAATGGTGATGACTGTCTAAAACAGAAAGCATGCAGAAGCCTGCTGAAGGACAAGACTGGCTCCCATATATGCTGTGATTGTATCTTATGTTTTAGATTTTATTAAGAAAATGGGGCAGAATCTCACTAATTAGATTTATTCTAAGGAAAATGTATAAAATACTATCTGGAAAGATACTTCTGTATCTTAAATGGATACTTTTTACATGTTCCCATGCCTTAATTTGCAGTTGATGACTGGTAGGGAGTTTGGGCTGAAAAGGGACTTCAGGATTAAGTGTAAATGAGTAAACACTTTGACCCAATTCTTTGTTTAAAGCAGCAGCACCACTGGCGTAAGCAAGGATTAGAGGCTCCACTTAATGGCAAAAATATTAAACTTTAGGCAGATTTAGTGAGTACCTAGTTTTGATGGAATTCCTTAAAGCACGTTGGAATTCCTATTTCCTGGACCTTTTTGCACATAGTACTGGCTGTAGATCAACCCTGTCCTCTGTAATAAAAGAAACTTATTTCTATGTTTAAGTTTACCCAAACAGCTGTGAATATTCACCCACCCACATTTAGGTCTCTAATTTCACTTGCTAGATGAAGAGATGAGCCATGAGTGGCAGGAGCCTGATACAGATGTCCTGAATTGCTTTTTCAGGCACACCTCTCTCCATTGAGTCCACAATGTAAAGAAGGAGAGGTAGTAGATAACAGAGGTGATTGTGGATGTGTATCCACAAAACCAATTGTAAGGTGTAAATCAAGGGTGTAGTAGTTTGGGATGCCAAAATAATTTTAAGTGCCATGATTTTGGGAGGGCTGTGTTAATACTAAGGGAGAAGGCCAGTAGTTCTTTTGCTTGTTCCTGGGAATGCCGATCCAGTAGCAGAGGGAGTTTAAACCTTTGGTGTGCATCATACTTCTGTGTGTTTCTTGAGCTCGGGTTTTTAGTGATTCTTTAGGTGTGTATGTCTTTAAGATGTCCTTCTAAGTTTCATTTTCTTTTGGAGGAATCAAAGCTGGGCTTGCAGTGTGTTTTCAAGTTCTGGGTTGCAGTTACTGTGCTAGTAGCAGGGAGCTTAGAAACCTGGGAATGATGGGTATAGTAGTTAAAAAACATATAAATCAACAGCTTTAAACAGAAAACAATGCTTTCAAGCTTGATAGCAACATGCTTGAAAAAACTCTGGGTTTTACAGCAGAACTATATACTTATTTATAATAAGAAACAGGATACACATACACTTTGTGCCTTTTGAATTCTGGTTTTGTGTTTCAGATGGAAACCTGTTGCTGTTGTTTCCATGATTCCTTTATGGAGGTTATTGAATCTTTTGTGTTGGAAGGATCAGTAAAAATGGCTCCCACACCATGTGCTTTTAAACATCTTTCAGATGTGGGTGATTGTTGGGTCGTTTCAAAGGTGCAGAGGGAGATGAGTTCCTCACGTTTCACACTGGGAGATAGGCAGTGGAGTTGCTAAGAGTGTATCTGCTCTGTTTGGTGGAGTGGTGTGATGTGACCTCTGTCTTAGCACTCCTTATGCCCTTATTGCTACAGATCCATGAGGCAGGAACTGTTAATCTTCCTGGGTTACCTCTGATGTGCTGCTTCTGCATGCAAGTACTACGCTGCTCTGTGCAGGTGCATGTGCGAGCTTGCTTTGTCACTTGCTTGGAGATGTTGGCACTGGGCAGTGTTCTGTGATGGGGAGCTAGCTCAGATGTCTTTTGAAACAGCTCAGAGTATGTGACTAAGTGACCATATGAAGAATACAGTTCCATTTCTGTGACAAGGGAAGAGAACAGTACCTGAAATTGAGAGGTAAATGTGGTATTGAATTGTGCTGCAGGTAAAAGTAGTCACCTCTCATCCAAGTTAGACTGGAATAAAATGAATGTCCTGTGCCATGTAATGCAGATTACTTCTATACAGGAGAAAGTGAAGTTTCTGTTCCATCTGCTCCTTTGTTGCTATATAGAGAGGGTGAGATCAGAGAATAAAACGTGAGGATATGACACCAAGCAGAAATAGGTCAGCAGACACAGGATTTTAAAGGGTCTATGGTTAATCCAGGGTTATTTAGTCCTGGGGAGCACAATGAATTGAAAGAACTGTATTACCTCAATTTCTCTATGGGGAATAAGTAGCCTTGGGCTGGGTTTAAGCCTTCACAAATGCTGTGGTAGGAAAGGTTGCTGTGAAATATTCCATGAGAGCCTCTCCTCAGTTGCTTTGATTGTATGGCTGTCCCCTGCTCTGGCTGAATGGAAGCCATCTCTGATCTGGAACCTATTAATAGGACACAAAAGGACAGTATTAGAACTAATGTGCATGTTTGGGGGGATACCTCTCCTCATGAAGATTTGCATGGCTTTTTGTAATAAACCTGGCTTGTTTCTGGACCATTCACAAAAGAGGCAGATGATCTGGGTACCCTTGCATGTGGGTACACCTAGTTATGTATTTTTCTTTGTAGTGAAGCTAAGGTGTGCAGATGAATAGTTGCATTTAGACTAGGAGAACTATCAATGAGATGCTAAAAAGAAATTCTGTACAAATCACTGTGCTTCTCAGAACTATCACTCAAGTGGTGACTGTTCTAAAACAGAGCATTTTTTTTAAATAAACAAGGTGAATTTTGCGCTCGTGAAAGGTGCCAGATTGACAGCCCTAGAGACTGAACCCTTCTATTTATCCACAGAACAGGTACAGCACAGACAGCAGCACTGCAAGCTTCCCCACAGTGTCTCGTCAATATGTCTCAACCCTGTTCTGGAGGAACCACCTGTTGAGGTGAGAAGGTAGTTCAGTCTCTTCATGTCCTGTCAATCCTTGGCCTGACTGCTGAGACTGCCAAGCAGGCTCTCAGCTAATGCACACTGGGGTGTAAACCCACTGGTCTGAAACATTCAGCAGATTTCATGCCATGTGTGGTGTATTGCACACATCCAGTGGTGTTCCAGTTGCCTTTTTGCCTTAAGTGACATAGGCTGAGGTCAAGGAATTGCCTCTCTGTACCACTGCAAGTACTCTAATGTTTTGGTGCTGTTGTGTTTGTAAGAGGACGTATGTGCTAAAATCAATACAGGTTCAAGGCCCTCAGTCTGCATCTAAATAATGATGTTGACTCCCCACAGTCCCTATTTTTTTTCCTTCATAGTTTAAGGGATACTTATAAATGTCATATGATATTAGGAATAGCAGAAATAGATTATATTAATTTGTACTATGCTAATATTTACCCTTAGTCTACAAAATTAACTAATTTACCTAATTTCATGCATATTATAAAGCACTTACTGTCCATTCCCCTTTCCTCTTGGCATTGCAGCTTCTACTTAAGGTCCTTGTGAGCTAATACAACGTTTAGACACTGATGCTTTAAAAGCTTGCTTTCCTTTGCAAAAATAGTAGGAAATTGGGAAGATTATATAATAAATTGTATGGATTAATTTACTGTCTACTGTAGGGCAACACTTAATGACACAGAAAGTGCTTTGAAATTTACAGAAGTAGAATGAAGCTGGATGTTTCTCAAGCTCCAGAAAAGAAACTTGCTTCAGCAACTCTGCAGTTTGAAAGATTCATGCAAGCTTAGCTCAATACTGATGCTTCTATGGGTTTTTTGGTTTGGTTTTTTCTTTCTTTTTTTTTTTTTTTTAATACAAGAGGCTGAAACAAGGATTTGTAGGGCTAGTCTCATGATTTGAGAAATTTTCTTTGCCACATTTTAGATACTATCTTGAGATAATCAGAGCAGTTTTACCTTCAAATTTAAATGAGAAAAAGGGATTTGTGTACATGTGTTTAATTTTAAAGCATTTATTCATATTAATAAGTACTTAAGGCTGGTGTTAGTACTGATGAAGCAATGCAGCTGAGCTTGTAGGGTTTTTTTACTGTTTTTTCTGTGTTTTTGTTTCCATTTACATGCACACCTCATGTAACACTTCTGAGGACAGGGCAGGTACGTTTTCCCAGTAGCTGCTACACTGATGTTCAGGATTCTGGATAATGGCAGAATGATTGTTTTAATTCTTCATCCCCTGATGTTTCAAATTGTTATAATATCCTCTCCTGAATCCAGTCTAGAAAATTAGCTATAATTACTGTAATGACAGCTAATTGATTTCCCTGAGCCTTTCCTCTGACATGTTGTCTTTCATCTGCAGACCCATTCTGAAGAGAGACCGTTCCAGTGTGAGGAATGCAAAGCTTTGTTCCGAACCCCATTCTCTCTACAAAGACATCTGTTAATCCATAACAGTAAGTGCTAAGTCAGAGAGGAAAAAGAACTTCCTCAGTTCTCACATTTGACTGAGAAAAACAGACATATGGCACCTTGCTCCAATATGCGACTTGCTATATTAAAGAAGTATTAAGATTCAACTCTAACCCCAGGGAGCTGAAAAATTCAGAGCCAAATTGCAACCTTCTCTTTAAATGCATTTAAATGCAAATCCAAATGTGCTGTAGAAAATCTAGCAATGATTTGAGGTCTGAGGACAAGAGATTTATTTCTGCATTAAGTGTGATAGTGTTACGTCCATTTTAAGAGAGGAGAAATGGAAGCAGAGATAACTTGGTGGCTTACTCAGCTTTTGTAAGTAATCCAGTTTAGAGCTTGAAATTGAGATTCTCTCTCCTGTGCCAGGCCAGGCTAATGTTTCCTGCCTCTGGCATAGAGCTACCAGCCTGGGGAAATGCTGTGGTCATTTTCCCTCGTGAGTAACTTGTTCTTGGCATTCCGTGGTGTTTTTTAACTGACTCAGTGAAGATTTATTTTTGGTGGAATTTTCTCAGTTTCAATATTTACAGAGCCCTAGTAAGTGTCAGTAATTTAGATGATAGGAAATACTCACGATATCAAATCCTTGTAGCTTAGAAGACAGTACTTTTATTTGGGGAATATTTACCTTGGTATATTTAAGAGAACCACAAACCACATAACATATTAAAGGCTGAGATGATTTTATCCTTTAATGAGCTATAGCAAAGGAGTAAGTGTACTTCTACGTGTGGATCATTGCTACTGGGAAAAACAGCTTGTTTATACAAATCTGTGTCTTAATGGATCAGGAGGCTGAGGATCAGACCTCTGTCCTGAAGATGAGAAGTGGAGGATAGTCCATGGGTTATGGTGATCTGTCTTTGTGATGTAACAGCTTGGGAAGTTTTCTGGGATATGTGCACCTACTCCCATTTAGACTGTGGATTTCTGAATAAATACCATGCTGCATAGGTTAACTTGTAATTTCAATATAGAAGTTAACAAATAGAGGAGAATATTCTCTTCTGTGTTCACAGCAGGGATAAAGAGAAGGTTCATTGTAATGATTTCACTGAAGAGTCACTTGCCTTTTTTTTTTCCTCAAAAGATGTGTGCAGATTTTCAGAATACAATCTCTCTTCCCCTCTCTTAGGTAATTCACTGAACTTTAAAACTATTAGCAATATTAACCTGGCCTCTGCCATAACCTTCAACCACATCACCACAGTTTGAATGATAGCACTGCTATAACACTTAGAAGTTACTTCATCTTTGCCATATGAGTTTGCCTCTATTGATGTGAATGAGTTAGGTTACTCAGAACAACTTTCTTGTTTTGAGAATTCTTTTAAATTGAGGAAGATTTAAGTTTTACAAGATGAAACCATCTTTTTGCTTGTTGCCATGAATAGTCTGTTACTGAAGGTGCTGACAAAACCTGTGCTCTGTTTCACTGGAAGCCATTTCCACTGGCTGCCATTTCACCTTTGCTTATAGACTTTAATCTCACATTCCTTGTTACGTTGTTGTGATGACTACTCACTACTCTTTTACTTGATATGGTATTTCTTTTCTTTCTGTTCTCAGGAGCCAGCTTTTCATTTGTCTTTGCTGCTTTTATTTTTCTGAAACAAGTGTTAGTGTGTTTCCACAAAAATCTGGTATCTTTAAACTTTGTTTTGCTCTTTATAAGGTGAGAGGACCTTCAAGTGTGACCACTGTGACGCGACTTTCAAAAGAAAGGACACATTAAATGTTCATATTCAAGTTGTACACGATGGACATAAGAAATACAAGTGTGATCTCTGTGACAAAGCTTTTGTGACACCTTCAGTCCTGAAGAGTCATAAAAAAGTGAGTAAAATCAGTTCTATCGTATTCATTCCTTCTGTGTCCTTAAGGTTGTGATTAAACATAGAATCCCTGGATGCTTTTGCATTTCTGGCTTTTTAGGAGAAAGCTGTGATGGTGCTTAACACCCTAGAGTGCTTATTGCAGTAGTGAGTAGTAGGTACTCCAGCATCAGGTGTGTGGCAGGAGGGACTTGCTGCACTGCCCTAACCATACTCCCTTCCACCAATCTCTGCAGTGGAACTGGGGTAAACTTTAGAAACTTGCTTGCTAGTTTGACCTGAGTTAAGATTTATGTTACAGGGAAGAAATGTGGGGAAAATAATTGAAGAAGGAACAAATCAGATGAGGAAAATCAGCTCAGGTGTTGCCACCAAATGCAGACTGTGAGAGTTTGTTGAAAAACATCACGCATATATTATTTGCCATATAGTATGCACTTCATGTATGCATGTAAAATGGCAATAACAAAGCTGAGTGTAACTGAGTTACTTGGTACAATATTTTCAGCACGTGATTATGGTGAGTACTGTACATTACAACCCAAATCTGTATTTAAAATGGAGGAAAAAAACCTAAGGGAGTCTTTCAATGTCTTGCCAACCCTACTGTGTCTTACAGGTGTGGGAACTAGCACATGTCTTTGGAACCTAAGCCAAGTTATTGGCCGACAGCAGACTATTGAATTCTCTAATGTAATGGATGGTACTGCCTCCTTAATGTGTGCTTGATTTTTTTTATTTATGTATTTTTTAACATGTTTGCAAAAAATAATGGAACCAACTAGGGGCAAAGTTTCTTTGGTTTCTTTTGTGGTCTTTTAAAGGTCTTGATCTTTCATTAAATGTATGTTAATGCATTTGCTGTCTTTCTGCCGTCAGTCTGTTTTAGAATCATAGAATCACAGAATGATTTGGGTTGGAAAGGACACTAAAGATCATCTAGTTCCAACCCCCTCTGCCATGGGCAAGGACACCTCCCACTAGACCAGGTTGCTTCAAGCCCCATCCAACCTGGCCTTGAACACTGCCAGGGATTGGGCATCTACAGCCTCCCTGGGTAACCCATTTTCAGTGTCTCAGCACCTGCACAGTAAAGAACTTCTTCCTCGTATCAGTTTTGCTGTAATAGAGAGAGAACTTGATCTTATAGGATATTCTCCCTCTCTTCTCATACATTACTTTTAGAATAAGGAGTATTAAAGCACATTTGTTTTTCAAGCCTGAGTATATTGGTCTAAGGAACTCATAAATAAAGGGTATACAGAATAAACTGAGGCCTTTTAAAGCTCCATTTCAAGTCTGCAACAGGAAAAGTTATACTAGGTTAGGTAAACTATTTTTACCACGTTTTACAATGTAATAAAATTCTGTGAAATTCTAAGCTTTTAAAAATAGACCCATTTATGAAGATTAATTTTATTAGGTAACCAAATTATTGTTTGCTGGTTTAGAAACCACTATCACAGGTATGAAACTGAAAATAGGTGTCTTGTTCTTGCAATCATGAAAATATACAAAGGTGGATTGGGCATTTTTAATAGTAACTACTCAGGAAATTTAAGAACTGAAAAACCAGTTTATTTTGCCATTGATAATGGGATTTGTTTAGAAATTGTAGAAGAAGACGAAAAGAGAGACTATAGCTAATTCCTTAGAATCTCTACCTGATGTGATGGTATAAAATATGTAATGGGGGACAACAGCGGTCAATGTCAATACAGTTAAAATATTCACTTCTTTTAAAGCTATGCTGAAGCTTTCATTCTTGTCTTTGCCCACCCCATGTAGACTCATACAGGGGAAAAAGAGAAGATTTGCCCCTATTGTGGGCAGAAGTTTGCAAGCAATGGAACACTGAGAGTTCATATTCGAAGCCATACAGGTACAGTGTTGTTTTTTTGTAATGAACAGAAAAGGCTTTATAAATATATAACAAGGTATTTCTAATTATGTCCACAATTTGTCTACCTACAAACAGAAATGCAAATTTATAGGTAGGCCTAACACAGCATCTTTTTCAGACATTTTACCTGCTTAATATGTAAAACCAGGTTCCATTCTCAACTGTAATTATGTATGAATGTGTGTGTGTGTGTATCTCAATAGTTATATGTATATACAATGTAAGTTCATTCATCTCTGTGGCTGCTAAGGTATTTTGAAGCTTAGATTTCACATTAATGTAACTTCTGACCTTATCACAACCTGCCTGTTACCCAAATTAGAATGTTCTACCTTGCATATGCTTTAACTCAAAATTCATTGCAACTTCTTACTCATTCTGCTGGTCTCTGAATTATGCAACTTATTTTATATTGACACCCAGATTGCATTACTGTTCCCCTATCATGTTGTATATGTGCTTCTGTAAACACACTGGAAATAAATTGGTCATGTTGTCATGTTGATAGGTTTCTCATTTTATGAGCTTACACTTTCATTCAAATAAGTGGCAGGCAAGTGAAAGGGGTTTCTTTGTGCTAATTTGTTTCCAGCATAAAATGGTATAGATTAGCCTTTGGCAGTGGAAGCATCAGTTAACAAACAGCTTTCCTGTGGCATTCCATTCATGTCGCATAAGCAAATTTGGTTTTCAGGGAATTGACAGAACTGGTGTTTTTAATCATTTGGCTTTCTGCTATGTTTGGAAAAGTCTTAATCACTTCAGTCTATCAAGACCACCTCTTAAGATTCCAGGTTTTACTAGGTTTTGATATATTGTGATTTTTGGATTGGACTGTTAGAGACATTAGCAATTTTTTTCCTGGTCCTGCCATCAGGATAAAAGCTAAAATTGACTTTTATCCCCATGTTTGGAACACTTATCCCTCATAGCAGCTTTATAAAACATACACATCTATTCAGAGGCTTATGCATTCTGCTCAGGTGGTTTGTTTATACTGTATAATCATAGACACAAAAGGCACTGAAGGTCAAAGCTGGCAAGACCCAAAATCGCAATGCAGCAGTTCTGCCCATTCCTCCTCTTTATTCTTGTTCTTTCTTCTGCAACTCTACCTTACCAACTCCTTTCAAAGTCCTTCCTGCACAGTCTCTCCTATTCTGTCTTTCTCTTTAGTTTTTTGTCCCGTAAGCTGTGGGTTTTTCTTATTTTTTTTTGACTTCCTGAAGATGCAGAGAAGAGGAAGAAAAAACACCAACGTTCATGGAACATGGGGTATGAGGATTTAGAGACCCCTTGGGGAAAGACCAACCACTTACCCATTTGGGCTGTACTTTAATGAACCAGGTAGACAGGGGTAAAAGGAAGCAGTTCAATAGTATTGTTAATTAGTCACTCAGCACATCAGTCCAGGCTTCTAGGAATATGACTGTCTCCGTTTCTGATCGGTATTAACTTTTTTCATAAAGTTATTTTGCTGTTTTAATTATGGATATTTCTTTGCCTTCCCCTTGTCATCCCATGAGGAACTGCACTACCCTTTAATTTTCTGATATTTTGGCATACTAGACTTTCATGAAAATTAGGACTTTTGTAGATTTATATTTTTTTCCCAATGCTTAAAGAAATACCGAAATGTTGCTTTTAATTCTTCATTAAAATCTCTGGATCCACATTCCAATGTTTTTTGCAGGCAAGTCCTGTTTTATTGCCCTTACTAGTGTGGTGGTTTTGTTTTTTCTTATTTCACAGGCCCTTTCCTTAAACTTTAGGCATATTTGCTCTGTACTATTGATGTTATACATCGGTTTGCACAGAGTAGAAAGACACTAGTTTTTCAAGTTGATAGTGCAGATAGCTCTTGGGAAAATGCTTCATAGCTGTCCGAGTGAAAATGCTTTTCACACATGTGCAGCTACTAGCTGCATTTAATATTTTGGCACTCTCGAGCAGACTCTCCTAAATTTAGGAGTTAGGCTAAGGTGAGTTCCATGAAACCACACACCAGAGACCTCTAACCTTGACTATAGAGCCTTGCAAAATTTGTAGCCACTATTACATGAGAAACAGTAAACCAAGACATTTTGAACTTGAAGTAGAAAGGCAGTGAAGATTTCTAGTACGTTTGTAAATTAAGTACGGTAGGAGAAGCTGCCTTGCCAAGAAATGATACAAGTTGGAATGATGGCAATACACGGTGTGAAAACAATTTATGAAAGAATAACACTGCATAAGGGGGGAAACTTTCAAGGCCTCTTTCCTTACCAAAAAAAGCTAGGAGCGCTCATTTTAGAGAGTTACTAATTCAAGAAAAATGCTTTGCTAAAGTAATTTATAATGAACTGTGGTAAATAAACTGTGATCCTTTCCCCTTCCAGTCTAGCTGCTATTGTGATGTCAATTATATTTTTGGTGGAGAATTTTGTGATTCACGTTCTCTGCTGTGAGAATCAACTGAATTACATTCTCATGGTTGTTTTTGAAGTCATTCTGTTATGATTCCTGGCCACCTCTTGATTATTCTGATGAAATGTGGGGGGAAAAAGAAAAGGATGGAGAGTGGGGAAGTTGCTACTAAGTTGTAACTTGTGGCTTGGAAAAAATATCTGTAAGTTATATGGCAAAATGCCTTATATGAGGTTTAGTGAGACAGTGCCATAGTTAGATCCATGCTGTACTTCTGCAGAGGTGGTTTTGACTTGTACCCGAAGGCTTCAGTCAAGTTGTTCACAATCGTAATACGTGCAAACTAATGACAAGAGGAAATTGTTGCCCAGTGTTCAGTGGGCCTGAGGAAGTGAAGCTTGCTGAGGAGCGGCTTGAATCATTTGCAAAGAAGGTAAGGGTAGTCAGTGAAGGGAATCCTTGTCATCTGCAAACAGTACAAAAAAAGTCGAGTACTCATTTGGTGACTTTTAGTAATAAAGTTCGCTGCATCGTGAAAATCCTGGACAACTTTTCAGGGCTTTTCTGAGCAGTAAGAGATTTTCAGTTCCTCTAACAGAGGAGCCACAAGCATACTTTATTCAGCAAAAATGTTTCGTTTCTAAATGTTGTAGCATTGAATACTTCATGCTCTTGGTATCTATTAAATTCTGTGGTTTGAATTAATCAGTGCAAAAATGTGCCCTCCTTTTTTTTTTCTTTTTTTTGGGTCAGACTTCAAAGTATCACTTTTCATTCTGAGCTGGAAGTGAAAAACCAGCCACTGTCCGCTTTCAAGAGAGGATTCATCTGTGTGAATAAGCCTTCAGCTGGGGCTAAGCTTTTGGTACAGCTGAGCAGTACAGTTAAGTGTAAATATTGTGAAGACCTTTGTGTCTTAGTGATTACAGCTGATTAGGTTTGAGGTCTTGGTGCAGATGTTTGTGTTACTCCATTTTCTGTGCACGTGGTCAGTGAGACTTTGTTTTATTAGCTACTTTGTGTAAGAGGCTTTGTTCTGTATTTACAAAATAAAACCAGGCAGGGTTCTTTTAAGGAGATTTGTCTATCAGGTTTTATCTTTTTTTATTTATAAAGCTGTTCTTTATAAAAGTCGTGGTTCTTGGGTACCTTCCTTGTTCTGCATTGTATTTTTGATATACTTAATAATCCATATACGAAAGGAGAAGCTCAGTGGGATTTTGGCTTTTATTTAATACACAGCATATGTTCTTAAATATTGTTACTCACAGATGTATGCATGCTTCCTTTAAGCAATTTTCTTCCCTTTTTTATCTTAGAGTAAGACTCAGTAAATGAGCCCTAACAATACTTGGCCTTTTGCAGAAACTGAGCTGGTTTGGGGTGAGTGAACACGTCTGCATGTGCATGTATAGAAGGAAGGGGTTGATGGTTGCATCTGAACCTCGCATATCGCTCTGTAATTCATCATCTGGGTCTGCAGCCTTGGCATGACAGAGACAGAGCTCTGTAGGTCAGCTGAAACACTATAGCACATTCTCCCTCTGCTGTATCCTGTTGGTTTATGACTACTTAAGGTCAGAGGGAGCTGGGGTTAATTCAGCAAAAGAATCCTCTGACTGTGATATAAATTCCTTGGCTTGTTCATAAATTGTAAAAGAAATTCTATGGTCTGCTTCTTGGGCTTGAAAACTGAGGGCCAGGGGGTTAATGACTTCCCTAAAGTTCCAAGTAACTTTCAGTGTTAACAGTTGCTGGCTGCGGTTTGTGCAGCTTTGCAGTTGCCTTATACATAGATATTTAAATATGTTCATTGCTGTCTTGTGTGTGTTTGTGTGTGTATGTAATAGATACATGCATTTTATCTGTCTGATATTTATACTGTTGCTTTCCTGATTACTTGTATCCTAATCACTTCTGTCTTTGGGATGTAGCACATCAAGTTGTAGGACAAGGAAAGTTGTTGTGAGGTGATTTATATTTGCAGGTTAATTTATTTTTGAGTTGAGAAAATTGAGTGTTTTAACTGTAATTCTGTCCTTTCTACGCTGTCTTTTTATCTTCTCCCTTAAATAGGGACTGGTGAGAGACAACTGATGATTCTACGTGTCTTCCAGAAAATGCTTACATGCAAATATAGGATAAAATGTAATCTTAGTTTGCTTTTTCCATCACATTTGGTCAAAGTCCTGATAAAAAGCCAGTAGGATATCTGTGACTTCACATCTGTCCTAAATGTTTTTTGAAAAGATTAATGTTTCTATTCTATACCATTTAAAAGCTGTGACTTAATGTGACATTCTTACATGTTATAGTTTCTGGTATGTGGAAAAAGCAGCTTTATTTTGTAAGCACAATTTGAGAAGGTCCTTTGTAAATTTACTTCCGTATACATGAATAAAAGATAATACTGAGGGATTACATCAAAACAGCTCAAAGCATTCAGACTGTGGACTTCCATATCCTCTGTGTCACCACAGTTAAGCTTACCTTTTCAATTTCCATTTCCATAATTAAAAGCTGTTCTGAAAGCTCACAAAAACATTTCATCATACTTATCCGCTGTAACTGTAGGTGCTGATTGCCTTCTTTAGATGTCTCTCATCCTCTTTATTGAGCACACAGAATCACAGAATCCTAGGGTTGGAAGGGATCTCGAAAGCTCATCCAGTCCAACCCCCCTGCCAGAGCAGGGTCACCTAGAGTCCATCACACAGGAACATATCCAGGCGGGGTTTGAATGTCTCCAGCCAAGGAGACTCCACAACCTCTCTGGGCAGCCTGGTCCAGTGCTGCACCTGATGTTATGGTCCTAACTTTGCCATTGTAGTTGCATTTCTGCAATTTGATTAACTAGGCATTTGAGCATATTTAAAATCCTAATTAAGGTCCAACTGTATAAAAAACTGCGTCCAAATTTTACACTTCCATGTAAAAATTCCTGAGTAACCAAACAAAATATTAGTTGTGGAACTATAATAAAAATCTGTGGGGTGTTTTTTTTTAGTTTAGTATTTCAGTCGTGTGTGAACATAAGACTTCAGAGTAGCTGATGAAGTAATAAGTTGAAGTACAGCATAACTCTTGTTTGTTACTGTGTAAAATATGTCTTCAGAGTTTTGATGGCAAAACAGGCTTATGAGAAATTTATATTTTCTTACATTTAGAAAAAAGCTAAAAGGGAAGCTTGAAGGAACTTCCTCTCGTATCACGATAAAGTATGTGAAAAATTGCATCTGTATCTAGTCAGTGAACAGCTTGCAAATGTCTACAGATAGGTTGTTTCTATTCAATAACTTATAAATGATCTCTCTTTTATCTACTGAATTTAAAAAGGAGCTTGCAGAAGGCCTTAGAGGTAAGGATTCTGCATTTCTAAACCTTTCAGTTTATTCATCATTGTCCTATTTATCTCCAGACAACAGTTAAATCTTTAGAAGTACCTGTAAAGTTTCATGCAGCTGTCAGCTTCTTGTTGTCTGCTTCCATGCATGAAGAAATGTTCTTGTAAGGGATAGATTATTTGAATGCTAGTGACATCTTTAGATGAAATGAATTACTGATTGGTTAATGCATATACTTTAAAAGGTTGGGTTGACCATTGGGCTCACTGAAGTCATGGATGTTAATGCACCATTCATAGGGAAACTGAATTGCTTAGTTCCACTGATAGATGCAAAGAATGAAACTTTTATTCTTTAAATAAGTGTGCTGGGGATTTTTTGTGGCTAAAATCTTAATACCACTGTAGAACTTACAAGAGTCTGTATGTAAATAATAAAGGCAGTTATTTCATGCTTTACTGTACAGACTCAGCTGTCTTATTTTGTAAGGTCCTTTGCTAGTCTTTATAATTCATTTAGTTACAAATAAAACCTCAATTATATCATGATAATTTTTATGGACTAGATAGGACAAACATTTTGTCTCTTGGTCTGAATTATAGGTAATCTGACTTCTCTGAATAAACAAAAAACTTTGCAGGAAACAAACCTCAGCTGTGAAACTACTGCGTCTGTGCCTCAAACAATAAGACATTACTAAGTACTCATAAGAAAGAGTATCAGTAGAAAAAAGTTAAAGCAATCTGATTTTCCCTTATTTTGAGAAGAATAGCATCTGAGTTTTTTTCTTAGAGATGTGACCATTTTTAGTGAATGGGAAATCCATTTGGTTGACTTGCATAAAAGCAATTCTAGTTCTCCCTTGTGCCTGGAAAGTATACAAGTGTTGGAGCTTGGTTAGAAGACATTCACAGATATGCAGGCTTAGTGTTGTTAATCATTGGTAAAATAATAATAATAAAGAAAAGGAATATTACATCTCTTGTTTTCAGTCTGCCAAGTTTGAACGTTGGTTAAAATGAAGAATGTGTAAGAAATGTTAACTGAGCAATGCCTGAGTACTAGTCCTCCATTTCTCTCAGGTGACAGAACTGTTCTCCTTGGAGCAGTCAAAGAGCTATCCCATTCTTTATCTGGCTGACTATGAGTGTGGAATTCCATGTATATGTGGTGTTTCTGAGTCTTGTCTCAGCTGACGTCCACAAGTATTTTAGCTTTCAAATCATGAAGTTGTTTGGTCTGATCGTGAGAAAGCTGCTCCTATGTGGGTGCTTCTGTACCTTCTAAAGTGCTAAATTTTGAGTGTTTAATGGTTGAAAATCAGGCAGGTCAGAATTTTGTATAGGCCAGATCACTTTTTATTGTCTAGTCCGGATTAAGACTAGTCTGGGTGTCATAAAGAGAGCAGCTAGATGCTGTGGTTGGCCAAGCTTCTTGATTACTCTCCTGTTATTTTCCTGGCCTAGAATCCCTGGTCAAAATTATAAAAATGCTTAAGAGACCTAGGATATTAAACAATTTTGAAAATGCTACTCGATATCCAGGAAACTGCCACTTCTACACAAGAGGGAATTTATTATTTTGAAGAAGTATTTGTCTTTTCAAGGGCCGTTTGACATGCTATACAACAGCAAGACAGTGACATTTACTGAGTACTTTCTTAAAGTGTGACTATTTAATCTTCATTCAGTAATTCGTTTTATGGCATTTTCTGCATCCTGTATTTAATTTAATTCCTAATGAAGTTCCTTTCATGTGGGAGAAATTCAGTTCTGTGTATTTTGGGTTTCTTTGCCTGTGTGTACGTATTTGTATAATACAATAGCTGAATTCTGTACAGTTGACACAAACTTCCTTTTTAATTTGATGGGAGCACCATACACAGAGCAGCAGCAGCAGCAGCTGAGGGTAAATGTGTGAAGCTGTCAAGTGCTCTATATGAACAGATAATGTTCTGGAGCATATGTCACAGATTATAATTTTGTTATGTCTGTTAACCTTTTGCCCATCCTTACTTGCTGTTGAATGCTGTCATCACCCCATCACCATTATCTCTGACTGAAAAAGCCCTCTTGCAATTCCCATTCTGGGCTGCCCTGTTGATCACCTGGTATGGAGTGTTGCATGTGTGATCCAGATGGCCCCTGAGCTCCAAATTCCTCCCCAGGTGAACTGTCTTCTTTCTACCACAGTTGGGCGATGGTGGATTCTCCTTTCTTCCCCCCTCCCCTGCCTGTCTGAAGCTATGCCTTTAAAAATTATTATACTTTACTATAATTGTCCTGAAATTGGACATTTTGAAATAATACACTCATGTATATATAGTCTTCTAATCCTTATTATAAGTAGTTCAACATCTGAAAAGGAGGTGTATTTAGAAGATGGTAAATGATCTGTGGAAGATTCTGAGGGACCAGGTTGTCATAATTACTTGTTACTTTTGTTAAGAAAACCAAAGAAAACAATTCCTTTGAATTTCCACACACATGATCTGATATTCAGTGCAGTCTGTTGTAAGTCTTTTTCTGATGCTTGTGAGTGCTGACCTAGACCAGTGGTGCCGAATGCCACACCTGACCAAGCACAAACATAATATAAAAACCATAAAAAACCCTCTTGATAGTTTAGCTCTATAATTCAAATTCTTCATTCCTTAATACAGCAGTTTAGTTTCAATCAAGACAAAAAGCCAGGGAATTGATACACAAAGGCTGACATACGTAGCTGAGAATTGTATACAAGTGCCCGAGCGAGCCACACGGGACAGTAAATATGGCTCCAAATTTAACAGAGTGAAATAGAAGTAAAGCCCGGATATGGTTTGAGAGAGCTCTGTGAGTCTGCTTCTGAAAATGAATGTACTAGCTCATCAGATGAATGCTTCAGCATGCTGTTGGCTGTCTTTTCTGTGCCTCTGTTTCTTTTTGGTTTGCTGGTCTCTACAGACACTTTTGTTGCAGTCTTTTCAGATCAGGACTATTTCTGCCTCGCATGTTTCATTTGTCTCATTTGATGGGAATATATTTGTCACCTATAAAATACGTATTTGGTTGATCTTACTTGAGATCATTGCTTCAGAGTAATCACTAACATTGGCGTTTATATCTGGTTTCTGCCTGCTCTTGTAATTAACTCTTTTTTTGTGGCTAAGCTGGCTAGAGAGAGAGCAAAATACAGTGTGAGAAAATCGCAACATGTATGACTGATTTGAATTATTGTGTCTCAAAGTCTTTATTAAATGTGTAGCTGTAGCCACGGATATCTTGAAGAACTAATGTGTATTTGGTTTTGTTTCTTGATTGTTTTGCTCCCAGGGGCATCTGAGTTTGGGAAATCTGGGTGCTAAACTCGCTGTAAATTCTGCCTTACAGCACCTTTGATTGCAAATGTCTACATTAAGGTCCAGTAGGTGTTGTGATCTCAAGCTGGAGATGTACATGCCTGAGGAAAAGAAAAAAAGCTCTCAGTTCTATCATGACATATTTTCAGATCAAAATCCCATATGTTTTTCAATCATGAAATTGTTTTTCATAATCCTTGTATTAGGGTTAAATTTATTGTTATTACGTTAAAAGCTTTGGTTTTGTTCATACAAAATCTGGAAGCAGAATGTCTAGACTTTGAATTATATTAAATCCACTGCAATTTATCCAGGGATTATTGATTTGGCGTTATTTGTACAGAAGTGCCATTAATGTGTTGAGCAGTTTGTTCTTGGGCAGCAGGGACATGACAGTCGGCTGTAACTTGAGGGTAAACATGGCCTTTATTACATCTGCCTTACTTGAATGTTTTTCTGTTTTAATGATAGCAGTTGTTCTTAGTTATTGCTGCATTCACAACATCACTTCTGGGCACGTTGGCTGGACAAGCTGTCAAATTAAGATGTATTTAATATGCCTGCAGGATTTTGATATTGTGCTAATATAGAAAGCCTAGTGAAATGTTCTAGTGAAAAGTGCAGATCATGGTCTCAGTTGTGGTTTAATGGCAGAGTTGCAAACAAGAACATAGAAGGTCAGGCCTTCTTTAAGATATTTTCCAATATTAAGTGTTAGGATTAAGGCTTCCCAGTGTATTTGGAAGTTAAAAGATCCTCCCCCCGCCCCCATTTGATTTATATTTTTAAATAAAAATCAAATTTTAAAAAAACCAAGCAAACCACCCTTGCTTTGTGAAAGAATCACAGAATCACAGAATGTCAGGGGTTGGAAGGGACCTCGAAAGATCATCTAAGTCCAACCCCCCTGCCAGAGCAGGACCACCCAGAGCAGGTCACACAGGAATGCATCCAGTTGGGGTTTGAATGTTTCCAGAGAAGGAGACTCCACAACCTCTCTGGGCAGCCTGGCCCCGTGCTCTGTCACTCTGACAGTGAAAAAGTTCTGCCTTATGTTCACCTGGAACCTCCTGTGTTCCAACTTGCACCCGTTCCCCCTTGTCCTATCCCTGGCCATCCCTGAGAAGAGCCTGGCTCCATCCTCCTGACCCTCCCCCTTTACATATTTATAAACATTAATGAGGTCACCCCTCAGTCTCCTCTTCTCCAAGCTAAAGAGCCCCAGCTCCCTCAGCCTCTCCTCATAAGGGAGATGTTCCACTCCCTTCATCATCTTTGTGGCTCTGTGCTGGACTCTTCCAAGCAGCTCCCTGTCCTTCTTGAACTGAGGGGCCCAGAACTGGACACAAAACTTATTTTACTATTGACTGAAATGAAAAGGCATTACAGTAAAAAAAAATGCACAGATTTACTTCAGTATGATCCTCCTGGTAAGGATTTATCATTGCTTCCAATAAGGTAAAAGATAAAGCTTCACATTGAAAAGATGTGGATGCACAGGGGAAACGGTCTCTTATGCA
Organism: Aegotheles bennettii; assembly: GCA_013398125.1. Classification (NCBI taxonomy): domain Eukaryota; kingdom Metazoa; phylum Chordata; class Aves; order Caprimulgiformes; family Aegothelidae; genus Aegotheles; species Aegotheles bennettii. Next base: position 613,644 of record VZRW01007024.1, on the reverse strand, counting down.
AGCGCAAGGGCACTGTATGTATTTTGGGCATCCAGGCTGCAAGGATTAAGTGAAAGAAAATAACATAAAAAAATAAGAGCAACAGTAAAATTAGTCGGGGTCATCTTTTAAGTCTCTTTACTGACAGTTATTAATGACACGAGTGCATGAGAAGTTGTTGATATAATTTAGAAAAATAGGATGTGGCCAAGCATCAGTGTCAAGTCAGAGCCTTGGAGTCTGTGTTACTGAAACTCAGTTTCTGGATCTCTGGAGTTTTTTGACAATTTACGCCAGAGCTGCTCGGAGCTGGTCTGTTTCAGGTGTAACAGGTCGATAGGAAGTCATACCGTTGCCCTCTACTGGCATCTTCTGAGAGCTTTTAAGTCCTTACTCATCAAGTACCATGGTCTCTAGGGTTGATTTCTGAAGTACACTCTTAATCCATTGCAGACAAACTCAAAACCATCCTTTGAAAGCAAAAGTCTTCCTCTTTAAAAAGACATGGAGATGGCAGAGAGGGGAAGGAGGGGTACAACTCCTACCTGTTAACACTCATCTGCTTACAAACTGCTGGAAGCTGTAACTTCTATATTCAAGAGCCCTAAACCATAAAAATGTCAGCTGAATTAATTAAATATTTGAGTACTGACAATTGTTGGAGTGTTTGAATTTCGGAGGAATGGATTAAAGGCATGGAGAGTCAGGAGAGAGTGTCGTATTTCAAACTGCTCAGTGAAAACACAGCTATAACACGGTGATTGTTGTCATCATCCTGGAAAAAAAACCCCACAAATTCACACAATTGTGCTTTCTGAGAGATGGCAAAACACCAGAGAGAAAAATATTTGTATTTCACAAGTACACACTGTTTTGCTCTGTCATTTACAGAGTTATCTAAACAGTAAGAAAAGAATAGCCTAGCTACTAAATAAGGGATTTTTTTATCTGCTTACTTAAATAATCATCTAATCTCAGCTGCCCCCAAACCTCTGCAAGGCCTGTGACTGACTGTATGGAGATTTTCTGTGCAGCAGTGACTGTCGGTTGATCAGCTGTACTGTATTCACAGTCAGTCCTTCTCAAGAGCTGTTTCTGCAAGCTGTCTCCATTACATACTTTTTGTGACCCTTCAACATCTTGTTTCCAAGAAAGAAAACATCCAGTATCTTCTCTCTGAGCAATCACCGAGGAACCCCTTATGCAGAGAAAAGATGAGAAGGGCTTCCTTTCTCCAAGTCAAGATGAATATGCCTGTTATGAGTGGCCATGGAGCTTTAAATGCTTCTCTCTGTTGCTGTCACTCTCGTACACTCTGATCTTTGGCATATCAGTGAAATATGTAGTTTGGTTTTTTTTAACTGTAAAATAGAGTTAATCTTATTTGCGTGTTTCCAGGATTGAGTGTGAGTGTTAGTAAATGTTTGACATTTGGACTCTTTTAAATCTCTCTATACATGCAAAAGTTCTCTTACGAGCAGAAGGCTGTGCATTGACCTGGTAGAGTTGGCTTTGAGTAACTTGTATTTTCAAATCGAAGTTTGATTGACACCTTCAGGATTATGATTGTGTAGAACAAATTCCATTTTGTTAATAGAGAAATAGTCATTGCGTCTTAATTTGTTGAACTGTGTTTTTGTACCAGAAACAACCTGATATTTGCCTTTAAAACACTGTATACAGAATGAGGAGGCAATAGTTCTGATTCCAGTGTGTTGCCTAAAGAGTTAAAAGTTAAAATGCCCTTAGGGAATTAGAAAGCTTTATCATTTCTTCCAGATTATGGAGGTAGCTTAGAAACTCTTCACTCATTGATTCAGAATAGCTCAGTATCCACATTACACTAATGTGAGTTTAGGAAAATCAGTGCTAAATGACACCACTTTAATGGAGCATTAAACTAAATACCTTTAAGATATTGAGTGCTGCAGGGGAGATGCTAAGATCCTTCTGCTTCTGTTTTAATCATAAATTGTGAGACAAAAATTGCACAAACTTTTGATTAACTAGCTTCTAGCACAGTTAGTTCAGATACAGCACTGAAATAGAGTAGATTTCATGTTTCATTGGGATTCTGACATCCAGAGGGCTCTAATAACGACCAGATGTGAAATAGAAATATTTGGGAGCAGTTAATGCCTTAACCATAAAAGTGACCGTGTGTAAGTCACTCTAGAATGTGGTTTGAGCAAGGGCAGTAGATGCTTTCTTCTTCTATTTTCTTTCTTTTTTTCCCAAGGCTCTCTGTGTGTACTCATATGTTGCTAGAACAAAATCAAGCAGCAAAGAGGAGTATTTTGATCCAGCCTTGTATCCTGCTCAGGTGGAACTTATTTGTAATTTTCCTAATGTTTAGATCTGTCTTTCTTTGAACTGAGTGCGAAAACAAGGCCAGAAAAGAGTACTTCAGTTTGACAAATAATGGTGCTACAAGGTTTTCATATACTGAGGCCATATTCGTGGGTTCTAATGCTTTTCTTGTTTGCAGGTGAGCGTCCTTACCAGTGTCCTTACTGTGACAAAGCTTTCAGCAAGAATGATGGATTGAAGATGCATATTCGCACCCACACAAGGGTGAGTCCCACACAAGGGTTAAGTGTAGCTTAGTTTTTATGGTTATTTTAGGGTTGTCTATGAATCCTGTGTGGCAAAAAGTAAATAATTACTGTTTGTGTAGAGATTAGGCTATACCAACCAAGATATTTTATACCTATCAAAATAAGAGGCAAGGATTTAAGTCATTAACTCTTAAATTCTAATTATGACTCCCTTACTGATCTATTTTTTCTGTGTTCGTTTTCTTATGTTGAAATAATAGAAGTACTAACTTCTTCCTTTAACCTGTGATTATTTATAGATATAAATTAATGTTTGTGATTATTTACTGAGGAAACAATTCTGTAGACGCTTCACTGTTCTTCAGATTTCAATATACAGTGTTGTGATTCTTAACTGCCTCCCTAAAATCTGGTCACGGAGTTTTTGTAGAGACTGTGCTTTACTAACTGATGACAAATATTAGGCTGCAAAATGACTTTATGTGACTTTTATTTAACTGAAGACAAAAGGCAAATTACAGCAGTCTCCAAGATTATTTTTGAACCTTTAGTCTCAGCACTCAGGTTTCCTGTTTCAGGGAAAAGCCTTGTCATGTATGTGTATTTACTAGAGGACAGAGGTGAGATCTTGGCCCCACTCAGCCAGCAAAGTGATGGAGAGCTGTCTTCAAACAGCCAGACGTGAGTTCCCTTAGTAAAGGGAGATCTCCAGGTGAAGTTAAGCTGGTTTAACAATCCATGCACTACCTGCCTCCGGCCTCTTCATCCACCATAAGAAAACAAACAAAAAGTTAGAAGTGAACTGTAGCTTTTGCTGGTAACCCCTTGGGAGCTGTTACTGCTCACAGAAGTCAAGGCAGCCTTGAGGCCAAGCTGAGGAAGTTCTTTATCTGTTAGGAAATAAGGAGGATGATAGTTAAGTTGGTAATCTCCATATGCAAGTCAGCTCACAGAATAGCTTTCTAAATAAGTAAAGGTAAGATCAAAACTGTTTCTTTATTTTTTTACCATCCTACCTAGGTCTCGAGGATATTAAAGGAAGGTCCTAGATAAAGTTTTAGCTCGTGTACCCCAAACTTTAGTTTAGAAGTAATCAGCAGTTTGTGCAGTGCTTTCCTGGTGGTTCGTTAGGAGCAGATCAGTCCCATGTTGGTAGTTGTTTCTCCTCTTTTCCAGCTGTTAAATCACTTTAAGGAGTGCTATAAAATCTTTTCTGTTGTTACTCTCCCATATTACTGGTTTTGTACCAGGAGAAACGTCATTACCATGTATGTTCTACATGACTGTGAGTGGGAGGAGTGGTAAACAAGACCAGCTCTGAAATAGTGCCAGGTTTAGTGTTTTCTTAATTTGTCATACAGTTTGAGTAAAACCAAGAAATCCCCCAGCCTCTGTAGAAAAGAAATAGAGGAAAAAAAAGACTAAGAATAGCCCAGTGAAGAAAGCTTATACCTGTGCAGAAATAGCTTGAAACTCCTCAGCATGATCCAAATTCACTATAGCTCGTTCTGTAATCCTAGGCCATTTAAGCAAAGGCAAAACTAAAGATTAGGAAATAAAAAATGTGGTGTGTTTGCCAATGTTTATTTTGGTCAGTACAAAGAACAAGAAAATCCAGGAAGTCACACTGAAATTTCTCTCTTCAGGCACCCGATGTGTTGAATTTTCAGAAGATTGTAAGGATGTTGGCTATTCCTTTTCTTACTCTTTCCTACATGTACACTTTATTTTGAAATTTATTTTTGCATGAAAAATAATTATTCAAAGAATAATGATGTATAATTCCAGAAGTTTTGGGTTTTTTTTAGCTAAGCCTAGCAATGTGGAAATAAACTTAATTGTAGCACTCTTCTTTTAAATAAAGGACTAAAAGGGCAATTCTTGTAAATGTCCTGGAAAAAGACTGGTCTTTTCTTTTGGCCAGAAAAATTATGGAGTAGCTTAAAAATAATAATATGACATTCAACAAGGAAAATGTCATTGTGGAGATTAAATCTAGAAATATTTTACTAGTGGGATTAAATCCCTATATATTTTACCAGTGGGATTAAATGCCAAAACTGATCCTGTGCACTGGGCAAGGCTGCTGGAAAAATCATTGTAGGAAGTTGATTAAGGTCTGGCAGCTGCTAAACTGAGTACAACCTGGGTGGCCACAGGTGTCAGCTCAAACTCTGGAGTAAACATAGCAGGTAAGCCAAAACCCCTACTGACAATGTCAGGAGAAGAAAATACCAACCACCTAATATTAAAATGTCACCTGAGTACTGATTTGTTTCTGTGAAAGTGGATGTGTTTGGTTTCTTAAGGTTTTTTTTTTTCTTTTTCCTTAAGAAGAAGAAATATAACAGCTTAGGAAAACATAAAGGAGGAACTCGTTGAAGTTCTTGATGAAATGAATTTACAGACCATATCAGCTCTCAGGAAATTCATACATGCTTCAAATCTTCACATTGCAGCAGACTTCACCTCTTTCCTAAGGTTTTATTCACTGCCTGACATAATATTCTCTCTGTAGAGAAATTACTGTGTGTTACTGCATTATAGTTGTTAATGTTAGGAAATATGAACATTGATAGGTGCCCAGAGTTATTGTTGTGTCAAATCGATGTTTTCATTCCCCCTGACAATGGTGGTTTTATTACAGTTTGTTTCAGTTCAATACATGGCATGCTTTACCTATAAATCAATTTAACAGGTTGGCAGAAACAACCACATGCACTAGTGCTAAGCTAATATACATAATGTATTTACATTTCTTAAGGGAGATACAGTCAACTACAGCAGCAGTTAGCAGTTCATGTGTTCTGTATTGAAGTATTTCCATCTGCCCTGGTTGCAGGATGCTCTGTACACATGTTCTAGCAATCTGTTAAAGGTGGTGTCAAATGGCCTTGAGAATTTGTCCTGTTCTGGTGTCTTTCAAAGCACAATTTGCATAGAATCCAAGGTAGCCATTTATGATTCTACTGTCCACACACAGATGAAGTGTGTGTTGCAGGCACTGTTTTATTTGTCATAGTTGTTAAAATGTTGAATTCCTCTCAGTTTCAAGTGAAGTGTAAAGGGATGTGACCTTTGAAGTTAGCATAGCAGTCTCGCAGAGAAGCACTTTCCAGAATACCGAGTCCCATTTGGGTTCTCCTTGGTCTTTGTTTAGAGGCAGTGAAGGGTATAAATCCTGATCTACATGTTTTTATTTATACCTGCTACACTTAAAAATGTAATATTAAATCACTGTTATTATTTACATCCGGTCTCTCTCACTCTCCCTGTTCCCTTCCTCATTTATATCATCAATAGAATAAACCACATGTAATCCCTTGGCTTTTCTGCTACCACAGTCATGGCCCGGCAGATGCTTTTTGAACAGAGGGTAGATTTATAGTACTAGCAGTTGTTAACTCCTCTGAAGTCAGACTTATATGATCATCCCAATCATCTCCCGTTTTGTTGACAGTTAGCAGGTTTTTCCCTTTGCTTGCTTTAAATTTGTCCAGCTTTCTTCTAATCTCATCATTGGTCCCTGTTGTCCTTTTGTGGTGGCATTAACTTTCTCCCAGACTTATTGCTGTGGTTTTAATCTATTTTTTTTTCTGTTCACGTTTAGTGCAGTGGTGGTTATGCCAAGCTAAGATCACATTTTCCATGTTACAAATGTCACTTTGTATTGTGCAATGTGAATTTGGTGTGAGGAGAAGGGGGAGAGACGAGAGGAAAAGCACAGAATGTTTTGTTTTGAAGAAATTGGTCTCAATGAATGAGATTTTCCTCGAAGCTGACAAAAAAGTCTTTTTCTCTTGGGAGAAACTTAGGGCCAAGTTTTGCTCTGTACAACACTACAGATTCTACTGAAATGGATGCAGATGTAACTGGAGGGCAGGTTAGCTTAGTGTGGTCAGGGGACTGGTGTGAATCACAATTGTCTGCTGAAGTCACTGGAATAGACAGATGTAAGAAATCTAAAATTAGATCAAAGGCAGCTTTGGATGTGTTTCATGCACTACATATGTGAATTTGAATACAAATACTAAGGGGATGGTTAGATAAACCCTTTTTAGCCACAGAGAATAATATAAACAGCCAAACGTAACCTTGGGGAAGATACTGCAGCCCAGGCTTGTGACTTCAGCTTCCCAGAGTTTATAGTGGCTCTTTCTCCAAAATGGATTCTGAAGTCCATTTACCTGAAATGAGTAAGATAATCATATTTAAGCTAACTCTTCAGATATCTGAAGAATAAAATGATAAAGAAGAAGCAAGTCCACCTGTCAAGGCTTGCAATAATGGATGTTTTCATAGGTATTTAAGGTGGACACATCGTACACTTTGTACTTTCTGTGGAACAACCTACACAGAAGGGCTGTTTTCAGAGAACTCTCAGAAAATGTGGTTTATGTTAACCACAATGCAAAACCAATTAAGGGGGTATTGCAGAAACCTGCTTTTCATATGGTTTATTCGTACATTTCCTTAAAAATTACAGACCTGCTCCATGAAGGCTTTGGTCAGTCTAGCAGAATTCCCTGTGACGTGAAGCTTTTGGTGTAGATGATGATTTTTTTTTTTTAAGATCAGCTCAATTCTGTTTTAGATAATTTGTTATGTTTTACTCTATGCTGAAGAATTGTGGAAATCACAAAATTAAGATAATGATGAAAAAACACAGAGTTGATAAACGTGTAAGGAGAATCTTGCACAGAAAAGCTCCTTAGTGCCTTCCCCTTAGCCCACTTAGATTATATGCAGCTGGGCACTGTGTACTCAGCCTGTGTCAGTAGGAAGATTTGTCTTGCATCATACTGAAGTGTATTTCATTTATCTCATAATTTACTTGTGTCTGAAATTGAAATTGCTGGAGAAATGTGGGTATACAGCTTATGACCTGGTTTTGGTGAGCTAGAGCATTCCTGCCATTAAAAGCTGAGTTGTTTCTGTCTATGACACTGCCTTTTCTAGGAAGCCTCAAGGGAGGGGAGTCCAGTGCAACTAGAGCAAAATGAAGAACCCAGTGTTCACCCCCACTGAGATCTCTGTACCTGCAAAGAGCTACCCTAAAGAGAGAGCTTGGGACTTACCCAGAACAACACTGATTCACAGTCCATTGTATTACTTGTATGGTTTATGCTGATTACATGGCAGAATTCAGCAATACATGGAGACCTGATGGTCCCCTTCATACTCAGTACAGGAATTCAATAGCCAGAGAATTTCTTCACTTTGTATCTTCCACATCTAACCTGAGTTGTTCCTTCTCACTCTTCCTTGGAATCCCACATTATTTCCCAAAAGACTGTTAAGGTTACTGCCTATTATTAATTCATGAACTTAGCATTTTTCTTGCCTATTTTCAGTCTTTGTTTTCAATTCATTTTAGTAAAAAATGTTTACTTTGTTGCCTAAAATACCCATGTTTAGAACTTAAGCAATACAGAATTAGGGACCACAGGAGAAAGTAGGATGATAATGAAATAATTGCTTGATTTAAAATAAAGGTGCCTCTAGAGCATCAGAATTTTAGTGAGGCAATGTGCAGTGCTGTGATACTAACTTTTACATTTAATTAATTTATTTAAATGTTGTTTTCCATACAGTTCTTTTGTAACTTTAGTGAAATAAAGGAGGAATTACACCTTTTATAAAAGTTTCTATGTTAAGGAGGAACTTCAAAGAAGAAAATCTTATATAATCTTTATATATATTACAAATCTTATAATCTTTCTATAAGTGGTTTTCCATACATACCTCTAATTATTGATGTCAGTGAGCTTACAACTTTTATAACATCATGTGTTACAGTAGCTGCTAACCAATAGTTCTAATAAAAATACAGATGGCTTGGTTGCCATCTGCACTTCTTTTGAGATTCTGCAATGAATATGTGATTAACCTTCTGTCACCACTTTTCAAAATAAGTTTTTTCTCTACCACAAGCTTTCCTTGTACCCCTGCTTCCTCCCCTTGCCTCATCCCCTGCTTAGGAACGTGCTAACAAACCTGAGGTTTTTATGGACATCTTACTTGTCTTTATGCTTTAGGCTTTTGTGGGGGATAAAGGGAAGTACATTGGAATTTTATGTTTCTGTACCTTTTGCATTACAAAAAACAGACTCCCAGAATGGCTGGGTTGAAAAGGCTGGAACAGATAATTAATTTGTAAGTGGGTGTTGAAGTGGAAACTGTCAGGCCACAGCTTTCCCAGCTTTCACTTAATCATTTGAAAGTCATTTTCTGTTGTTTTCACTGACTGTAATCCCTCAGAGAGAATATAAAACTTGCACCATCCAGCATGGAATTCCACTCCTTTAATGACCTGGGCTCTGTGTTGACTCACTTTCACTCGCTGTTGTCATTTCATACAGGAAAAGCCCTACCAGTGCTCAGAGTGTAACAAGGCTTTCAGTCAGAAGCGAGGCCTGGACGAGCACATGCGAACCCACACCGGAGAGAAGCCCTTCCAGTGTGATGTGAGTTGATCTATCCCTTTGTATCCTTGACTCCAGTGCAGCAGTGAGTCTGCAGCCTCACGCCTGTTGGCTGTGGCATAAAGTTACACTTCATATGGCCTTTGATTGCCTGACTAATGAAGGGCCATTCAGGGAATTTTATGTACCCTCTTCAGTTGCCAAGAGTGTTGAACACCCTCTATTTTATGGTTTTGGATCCCTTAAGAGTTATTTTTGCCATTATTAATGCCATTTGGATGTTACAAGTTACAGATTCTTGCTGCTTGGGTTCCTGTATAAATTGTGTGACAGGTTAATAGTTGGAGATTAGCTTATACAGGAAAAAGTATTTAATTCATTACATGGAATCTTCTGATGTTGTTGAATGACACAAATATGAATTCAGAATTTACAGTTTCTGTTTAGTGAACTTGGGCTGGTATTTTTAACATCTGCTTATAGGTTGTTTTATTGTTCAATGAAGAAATCCTGGATGCTGTGTATGCTCACAGCTCTGAAATGCAGCATATCCTATTACTGTTCATAGATCATTGTTGAGTACCTTTCATTCAGCATACCCCATCCTGTATGCAGCTTATCTTACAGCTTTTGGAAGGTAAGTGGGGAGGCTGAATGGTCAGAAACTGTTTGGAAAAGAATGTCTTTCATAATTATCAAATGTGGGAATTTAATTTCTTGCTCGAAGATTTAGGAGAAGGGCATCAGAATAGGGTATAGGTATTAATATAGGTGCTTTGTTTTGTGGTACTAGCTCTTAATGAACTAATTACAAGGGAACTGCCAGCTTTTGGTTATATCCTAGATGCCTCAGTCTGAACAGTTGTAAATTTGTTCACAAGTTTCTAAAATTAGATACAAAATGATAATAACTGCTTGGCACAAAAGTTATAAGGGTCTGTTAATTGATCTGGCTTTAAATAAATAATCTTACGACATTTTGTTGAGAATAAAATGTATTAATTCAATGAAATTTCAGCTACAGTATTTTGCTGATCTCTGTAAGTCAGGAGATTTGCTGTATCCTTTTGAAATGATCTCAGCCTGACTCTAGATGGTACCTTGAGGATTTCTCTAATTCCAAATCATTGTCAATAACTTTTTCAGGTTTCAGATTGCTGTACTGTTTATCAGCTGTTGGCTAGCTTGCAGTGTAAATGCACTTTTTCCCAGACTGTGGATCCGAGATTCACTGGTGTTGGGTTCACAGTGTGCTTTTTGAGACCACTTTGTGCTGGTGATTGTTACTCTTTTTGCTTTAATTGAAAATAGGAGCTGTATGAAAACACACTTTCCTGCTTCATCTATTCCTTCAGTTTTCCTCATTAATTAGACAGAACTTTATTTTCCCAAGTCATAGTGTTTCTAAAAGTAGCTGTAATGTGTGTCTAGTCCTAGTCCTTTTTATGTACCTTGATTACTAGAGATTTTTTTTATACTTTAAATTACTGCTGTGCTTTACTAAAATTATTCTTCAGCACTAGTCTGCTGCCAGCTGCACGCTGCAGAGATTGCTGACTTTTTGGGGATTGGACATAAACAGCAGTTGCCTCTGCTATTCATTCCTACACCCTTCAGATGCCCATGGTCTGCTGCTTAATGCATACTTAGAGTGTTAACGTTTTTGGTTTCAATAGTTATTCCTTATTTCATCTAGACTCCACTTCTGCAGATGGTGGGGACATAGTAAATGCCACTCAGAGCAGACCATTCCTCCAGAACTGTCTCGCACATTGCACATTACCAGATGTTTCAGCAGAAGTTACAGGAAAACCAGTAGTGGACAGTTACAGAAAAATGTACCTGCAGGAGACATTTATTGTTGGCTCCCCAATACTAAAGATTGGGTGTTGGTCATTAAAGTAATTGGAAGAGTCCGCAAGTCCAATGGCCAGACCTGCTAAGAATCCTTTAAAGGTGAAAACTGGGCTATTTTTTCAATGTTTAGCACATTCATAAATGCATTCATACATGAAGCCACACCAAAAGACAAAAGTCTTAAGAGGCTTGAGGGTTTTGGTCTTGTTTCCTACCTGGCATTAGAAACAGTCACAGAAACCATTCAGTTCTTTCTTCTAAATAACTTATTAACGTTTGCTGTCAGAATTTTCTTTGTTTCTCAGTACTGTTTGCATTTACAAACAGGAATTGCACTCGGTGCCAAGGAATTGAAGAAAGAAAACTTTTGGCTGTTGAAAAGTAAATATGCATTTTATGGACTCAAGAATTGGCTTCACTTGACAGCACACCTCTTCCCACCCATGTGAATTATTACATGCCAATTTTTTTAAACTGCATTTTTACTTTAAATAGAATTTTCTTCCAGAATCAGAAATAAAAGCCACATCTTTTCTTTCTCTCTCAGGCATATGGAACAGATATCACAGTACAGGATTGTGCTACATGTAAAAGTAATCCTTGTACCCTGTTTGTTGAAGATGCTACAGTTTATTTATGTGACTCTTTCAGTGTCTTATCAGTCAGCGAGGCGTTTTCAGAACTTACTGTTAATGACTCAAAGCCCCTACATCAGAAAGTAAAAATAACAGGAATATGGCAATACAAAATGTGTTTTTTTCCTAGTATATTAGATTTCTGTCCTCTGAAGACCAGCCTGTTTTTTACTGGAAGGCCAATTGAACTCCAGTTGCCTCAGAGACAGCAGATTATTCTTCAGGGGCAGAGAGGTCAGGTACTGCCTGTCCTGGTTTCTTTCCAGTACAGTATTTCCCTCCACTCTGTCTTTAGTTGACCCTACACTTACCTTCAAACGTTAGTCTTTCCCATCCTCCCTACTCAATCACAACTTTGATTATTTTGAAGGGATTGATTGGAGTTCAAGTGCACATTATCAAGCATGGTTGTAAATCTGTAAAACGTCGGTCTTGCTTTCTAAAACTGAAATACAAAGCAACCTCTTAAAAAACCCCAAGCCCTTATGCATGAGCACAGCACAAGATGTATCATATCTTTAAGTAGTGATCCTGTGCATTATATGTTCTTTTTGAAGAAGTTAGGCAGCAAAACATGCCAGAGCTCTGAAGGAACAGCAGGACACATTATACTTGTTACATGAGCGTTATAAATTAAAAAAATGTACTTTTAAGACTATGTTATACGTGGTTTACTTTAAAAGATGAAGAGGCATGTGTAAGATACACAGGACCATCCATACCTTAAGTATGTCCTTGATTTGCTTCCTGCCTTTCAAGGAATATGCGTTTACAAGCACATGATACTTTTAACGTGTTGAGACTCATGGGCACGCATGATGGTCATGATTACATAAATGTTATGAGCTCACTTTGTGTGCTCTGTAGAAGAGGAATAGAAAATGTTGTTATTTGGCAAAAAAAATACTAAAACCTGACCAGTGGATGCTGTGAGTGACGTTCACTGTGGCATAACAAAAGGGTGACTGTTGCTGGGGTCTGAAGGAGGTAATTATATGTTGAGGGGAAAAAAGTTGGAGGGCTATGGTTAGTGTATAAAAGTCCTTGGTATTACATCATGTTATAAATTAAAAAATGTTCCATTGCAACAGTACATACAGTGTTCTTGTCTGGGGAAAAATTATTGTGGGTACAAAACTTGCTGCTGGCGATCGCCCTTTTGATGGTCATTGTATGGTTTTGCCTTAATTGGTATAAAATACATATACTTCAGGTCAAGATTATCTACTTTAGATTATCTACTCAGCTGTATTAGTCTGTCTTGGTTTCAAAAGGAATCAGTAATCATTCAGTGTTTTCATTCCTAGTTTGATACCAATATGAATTTAAAAGTTAATTTTCTTTAAGAGGGATTGTGCTGTGTGCCCTGAATTTCCTCTGCATGGAAGATGTTTTTATCTGGAATGAACCTGGAATTCTAAGATTGCAAGCCTATGGATGCTTGTTCTTATTTAATTTTATGAGTCTTGCCTATTTCATCTGTCGAATTGGGAGCTTACTCTCCAATTATTTTTTTTTCCTGGGAAATTCATGCATACAAATATGTACCTGGCTGGAAGGTGAATGCATCAACGTAACTGCACGATTTCAATGGCCTACGGATTCTTAACTTTTCATTCTAATTTCTCTTCGCTTGAACTTGTTCTCAACCTTTCATTTTGACTTCAGTACAGGAGTTTTTGTAAGAAGTGATGGTTTCAGTGTGGCAGAGTCCCTCATCACTCTACCCATTTATTCAAATGGCAGAATGAACCGGACTGCTTGGAGGAAGTGAAACAGCACACCAGATAATACAACAAAGGAACTGCACCTTCTTTGCAAGATATCTTCTGTTTTCTTGGCCAGGCAGAGGAAGACTTGGAACAATGAGGTTTCCTCTGTAATAATTATTAACCTTTCTTGCAGTCTTCAGACCCTCTTTTTTTCCTCAGTCTCTCCTCCTTGTAACTGAGCAATTTGAGCTGTGTTTTTAGGAACCCACAGATGTCATTCTGGAGGTCAGGAAGGAAATGCTTCATTTGAGGTTGAATCGACAGAGGCTTGTGATGTTTTTTCATAATTTTTGCTGCATCTCGGATAGAATTAACAGGGTTTAAAAACCTCCATCGTGTAACTGGGACACCTCAGTGTTTTGATAATTTGCAGATTGGGTCTTTTCCCCCTCCCCTTTTTTTTTTCTGTTCCCCCCCCGTGCCTGTGGTACCACTGTTAATGTACAACATTGAAAGATACCAGACAGAGTAATAATCTTTAAGGTGCTCTCTGAAGGAGTTATTCTTCCAAAGACCAGCTCATTTATTAAGTATTACAGGTATGTGTGGTGTGGCCTCAGTGGTGTAACATAAGGAGCATTATACATGCTTGAAGTTTTAAGACTTCTCTTGTCTTTGTCTTGTCTTCACTGCCTTAGGTTTGTGATTTGTCCTTCAGCCTGAAGAAAATGCTGATCCGACACAAGCTGACTCACAACCCCAACCGACCGATGGCAGAGTGTCAGCTTTGCCACAAGAAGTTTACAAGAAATGACTACCTCAAAGTGCACATGGAAAATGTCCATGGGGAGACTGACAGCTAATTACGACGTGTGTGAGAAGAATGGATCCTGCCTTCCAAAGTGCAACGTTTCAGACTTCTCACCTGACTAGTAAGCATAGTCAGGAGAAACAACTGTAATGTGTTCACGTTATTTTTCCCACTTAAAATATATGCTAATATGATAAAAACCAAAGAAGGACATTCACCTGAAGTAAAACATAGCTTGAAAATAAAAAGTTAAAAGAACTTTGGGTAAATTTTATTCTCATTAAAAAAAAAGGCAAAAACCCTCAACATTAAGCAAAATTCATCTTTTCAATTACAGCCTTAGAAACTTAGATATTGGTAGCATTACCTGGGAATCCTGGACATTTGGAACTGAAATGGTGGCTGTCTGCAACTGTATTTCTGTATCTAAGCTTCAAGACTCCATTAAACTTCTTTAATTTGAAACCATACAGAATTTGTTGCTCTAATTGACTGCTGATTGCATCCAGGCATGCTTTATTAAGGTCTTAATTCTGCATTTTGTTGTAACAGGATTTTGTCTTATTTTATTTACAGCTTTCTCATTACTAGGTGAAACTCATTAACTTGAATTGGTTCTGGAGATGCCAAAATGGGTGCAGAATCTGCAGAGATCTGCATGTTAAGTATTTCTGTATAAGCATTGAGAAGGAGGCATTTCTTCTGGTTACATGAAACAAGACTGAAGTGAAAGCTTTGAGCAATTTAGTTTAAGTACTGTATTCATACTTGTCATTGTGACTTGGCAAGGCAAGTGGAAAGACATCTTAACAGAGTAGCTCGAGCAGCTACTGTTGCCTAGTTAACATGTATTTGATTTCCTGGTGAACAGCTGGTTCCCAGAGTGTTTCTTCCTGCTGAACCAGATTCCCTGGATTTCTTCATCCCACTTAACTACCTTTGTTTTCTTAATGCTGTTAATGAGCATTGGGAAGAATACTGCTTTACATCTGAGTGACAATCAAATTCTTCACGTTGTCAGATTGAGTTGTTCACTGCAGTAAAACTCTTGAAGAGTTCCCACAGCCCGTCTTGTACCACAACTAGATAACAAAGAAGTTTTTATCTACAAGGACAGTGAAACTGTAACTTCAGAGGGTGGTTGCCTGTGAAATTCTGGAGTTATCAGCAGTTAATATTAAGACCGTCACTAGTAAGCCATTCATATTTATTTTGGACCTGTCAATGTTTTGTAAAATGAACTTGCATTGTGACATATTGCTTTTAGTTTTCATGGGAAAAGAATTCAGCTGCTTTCTGAACTGCAGTGGGGACAATTATGCTGAAATGAACAGCATAATTCTTTATCTCAGGATAGACTCCCTACTCAAGTCCGTTTATCACATGGTAAATCTTCTACTTGGAAGAGCAAAAAAAGAATAGCAATAGTAGTATTGCTAGCAATGGGAATACATGTGATGCTAGCTATGTTGTATGAAATGCTAGAGATGGTGATATATTTAGTGATTAACAGTTCCTTCCTTCTTCACTAATGGTTTGGATCCTATTCTTCTTCTTGAACATCTATTTCTATGTTATGTGTTCAGTTTTGAGAACCAGCACTGGATTCCCAGGAATCTTTTCTGAAGCCATTACTTTTCTCTGGAAAATAAGCAGAAGACACTTTGTTTTTCTCAAAAGCTGAAGAAAGTATGCCACTAGTAGGGGTAATTATAATTACAGAGTCTATATCAGAGGGTCTTCGTTTTTTCGAGGGAGTCTCCTGTTTAGTTATGAGACTGTTTGTCTTCAATCTCCTTTCTTTTCTGTTGGAAGCCTATAATGCTCCATGACAACAAACTAAGAAGTTTACAGGTGTCCTTCCCATTTACAAGGAAGTTATACACTCAAGTTTACAGGTTTCTCTTTCTTATAGAAACCAGATCACTTGCTGCTAGCAATTCTTACAAGGTTCATCAGGAACAAGCAGGAACTGTCACCATTTTCAGCATTATAGAAGAATTCTAAATGCTATCTTCCTGTTGATTTCCTCAAGTTACCTATGACTAGTTAGGCTTGAGTGAGCCACCTGCGAGGCTTCTGCAGGCAAAGGGGTGACCTTCAGCTGGATCTGCAGATTTGAAATTGGAATCCAATGTTCCCTAGCCTGACCTGGATTGGAAAAAGAATAAAGCATAGCAAAGCAACAGGACATATGGTCTGGACCATCATGTAATTGTTTAAAATAGACTAGAGCAATTACATTGACATAAATTCATATGAAGAGGATTCTGGAGATGACCTGCATATGAAGAACCCAATTTTGTATAACTTTGTTCTGTAATATGTAGGTTCAATGTGGAGCAGGTGACTTCAGTGTTACACTGAGGTGTGACAGAAAAGCCTATCACTACTTCTATGTGTTATGTAATTTTGTTTTATAATTTCTGTGGTGTTACGTAATAACCTCTCTTTAATTAAATATAGCACTTATTTTCCTATATTTTTATTATTTTTTCACAGTATTAGTTTTGAAGGCAACCTACATGGTTGACATTTCATCAATTATGGTTGTGACTATTTTATAGCAGTTTGTCTGTTGAAATGCATATACTTAATTGTTTCTAAACCATTTTGGATTCCTGCAGATTTTGAAGGAGAACTGTAATTATGAATATTTCACTTGTTTGTGACAACCACCAATGTGTAAAAGCATACTAAGTCGTCTTTGTGCACTTTTTGTCTCCTGAGAGGTACGTGGAACTTGGAGTCTTTGTCCGTTTCATATAAATCTTCTGTTCATTTAAATCAAATATATTATGTGTGCAAGACATATGTGATAGAAATAGGCATGATAAAATTGAGTGAAGAATACTTCCTCTCCTTGGAGAGCTTTTATTGGAGAGTTCATCAGACTAGTATATTTCTAGGTCCAGAGAAATTTACTTATTGCTACAGTTATTATAGAAATTAATGTAATTTAAGTGTTTAGGTAGCAAAATCAATCAGTACCATATACTGAGATATTGATGGTGTTTTTAACTATATGTTCTTAACTATATATTCAAGCAGAATTAGGTTGGTGACTCTTCTTGACATGTCTGAGGTGGGACAACATTGCAAAGATGCCTTTTTTTGCTTGCCTTTTTGACATCAAAAGTCAAGAATTTAGTAATATTTTTTATTTTTTAGTTTTATTTTTTATATTTTTCTTCCTTTATACTTTTCTTTCTTCCATTTGGTCAAAGCAAACTAAGGCACAAAGAGCAGCAGAATTAAAAAATAAAAATAAAAATGACAAAACCCCCCAAAAAGAAAAGAGTTCAAAAGTGAAGATTTTCTAAGCAGTTTTTGAGAGACAATGCTATTAAAACACAGAGAAGGAAATCCTTTTTAGAAAAAAAAATAATTGGATATATTTTACTTATATTGCATGGGGTTTTTGCCAGAGATTTTTGGTGCAAGTTGTGTTACGTGTTTAGGATTAATAACTAGGTTTGAAAAAAATAGCTAGTTGTGGAAAGTCAGTGCATAAAAAGGAAAATGTACTTTTTTTGTTCTTAATTATTGCTGGATAAATGACAATATACATATTAAGACTAATCATGCTGTATGTAATCAATAGCAGCAGTTAACTAACTGAAGCTTTGATCTTGTTATGGCTTCAATAGAACAAGGGGGTAGACAGGATCAGCGTGAGTGAAAGACCTTCATGGGGAACACAAGAAGTAGGTGCAGAAGACTGAAGCCCAGCTCCAGGTGATGATGCTTTGAATGTGTCCTGTCCTCCAGGAACTTTCCCTGTGGGTTAAAGCAGCTGCAGATCTGCCTGAGCTCCTACAGAGCCAGCACGTGGCTCCGGCAGCTGCAGGTGTTTCTATTGCAAGAACTGCCCTGTTCTTTCCGTGAGGTCCTTGAATTTCTCACAGTCAGAGGTTATATGATTCAGGTTACTGAATTCATGGTTGTGAACTGTATAATTGAGTTTATATGCAATGCAGACTTACCATTATGCAATGTATTTCTATGTGGCCATAGCTTGCTTAAAAAATACCCCAAACCTGATCATGAAAACAATGAAAGAAACTAAACTAACAAACCCCCCTTCTTTGACTAAAAATTTCCATTACCTTTGGAAAAGATAGAGAACATTCCCTTCAGCTGATTTGAGAAATGAGAAATTGGAATCTGTTGGTTTGAAGGTAATTGTTAATTTTTTTTGTGTGTGTGTTGTATGTTTTGCTTTGCTGTTGACTGACAAATGGACAAAATTCATCATTAATTAAAATACTGTCTCTTCCATAGTAAATTGTGCCATGCGGAATAACATGAAAAGCTGGAGATATTCCTGAAATAACATGTAGTCACTGAAATTTTAGAAGACTTGGATTTTTTTTCCCCCCCCTACACTGGATAATTTTCTGCAGATCATAACGTTCAATTTGTTCTCTTTATTTTCCCATTACAGTTAACCCCTTTGGGAGAGAACTTCATCTCTGATGTCGGGAACAACTGCAAACTCACTTGTTCCTTCTGATTTCCATTCTGATTAAATGTATGGCCAAAAGCTGATACAAATCATTAATAAGATAACATTGGCAAGTGCGAAGCATATTTATAATTCCATTTTGTCTTATATGTTTGTGAAGGATTTTATGCATCCTTTAGTTTACACTAGCAAGTTCTAATTGGAAATCAAACAAAGGAGGAAGTAGTGTAAGTTAATGTGTGCTGGGCATTTTATGTCATTGTAGGTGAATGTGCAGACATAGTGTAGTCAAAGCAATTTATATGTTCTGTGAGTTAACTTGTGGTGGTGTTGTAAGAATATGTCTTTTCGTAGTGTTTGTTTGTTGGAGCTTGTTGTTTCTAACCAAGGCTGCTTGCTGCCTTTCCTTCTGGTTTTAAGACAGTTTATTTTAGGATAGTTAAATCTTGTCAGATGTCACTGACAGCTTATGTAGAGGACATTTTCTACTCTTTTGCTTTTACAGGAAGAAAAGATTGTTGAATTACTCTGTTATCCAGGGCAAAAGGTGTCAAGACCTGAGCTTTCATATCCTTGTGACTTGAGCAGCCATGAGTCACATAGAACACCTTCTGTTAAATCTCTTCCTATACTTTTGTTTTCTAAACTCACTCTGTGTGTGAGAGAAAATCCTGCAGTTGTTTTTAGTGACCTGGCCTAAGGGTCTTTCTTAAATGAGTGCAATGGAAAGTTTCTTCTGCCTTAAGGGTAGTTGTCAGTAAGCCAAGGAGGTGAGGTTATCCCTTTCTAACCCATGTCCAAAATATTCACCCATGTCCAAAATATTTGTGTGGGATGACAGGGCTAGGCTTAGCTCTTCAGTACAGAAAAAAGACCATAAGATCAACAAGCCTTCTGTTAGAGCTACGAAAGAGGCCAGCTGTACTGACCTGCAAAACAAAGCTGCTGCAAATTCTTCTGCCCACTCCTTAACCATGCCGCAGGAATGGCTGGAAGCAGTGATTTCTTCTCCTTGCTTTGATACTTCTCCTCAGCTTAGCAATTATAGTAAGATAAGTAAGGTTTGAATATGGCCTCAGAATTCAAATGAGGATTGGGGTGGAAAAAAAGCTGTGAAATTAATGATTTGGACTTTCTGTTTTCCTGATTCTAAAAATAGGTCTATAGAGATCACCCAAAACTGAACATCATTCAGCTAAGCACTGGAGAGATGGCAAAGCCTGTTGGTTAAAAGTTAGCTGTTCTCAGACAGAGGCAAAAAGTACTATGATTGGTATTCAAGTTTAATGGTTTCTTTTTAAACTTAAAAAATGAACAGCCCATCAGAAGGAAATATAAAACCCTTGGTTTTCCCTAGAATAAATTAATGCATTTGCGTTGTACCAGAATGGTCCTTTTCTGCCTTTTGGCTCTGCATATTAGGCTGAGAAGAGTCTGTCTCTGCCTTGCATCTGCAAGGAAAACTGACAGTAGCAAGAAGGCCTTTCATTGATGAGGCTCATTGAACAACCTGTTAATGAAACACAGGGTAGGGCTTCCATGTTGGCAGACTAACAGAAGCATCCCTGTGTAGGAACAGACTTCTCCAAAGTGTGCATTACACATCTGATTTATATTGACCCCAGGGCTTGGATTCCCAAAATAGATACACTGGAGTCCTTGTGCTCATGGAGAAGAGTGAAAACTGAAAGCAAGTTTTTCATCTTCTAAATAATTAGTAGAGAATCCCCCATGAGGTGGGTGCTTACCTGCTTTGAAGTGAAGTGCCTCATCATTCTTCTGGCTTTACACTGACTACACGAACCAACTTCCCTCTTGTGCTTTGCTTGCATACACTTTCCATGTGTTTTATGCAAGATGAATGTTGGCATCTAATTTGAGACTATAGGTTCTGCTGGGTGAAAGAATGTCTGCGAGTAAGTCTATTTATGGCTGTAGCCCCAATTACTTGAATGTCTTGAAGATTAGTTTCAGGCTTCCAAGTCAGTTAGGACAATTTTGTCCTGTCAGCAACCAGCATGAGATACTGGATGTGAAAACCTAAACTCTCCAGTTGCAGCTCTGTTTGAGTTGGGCTAGCTGTTGTACAAACTGATCGTATCACTGCCAGTGTGAGGATGCAGGCTTCCTCTGTGTGCTTTTAAGTCATTATATCATTGGCAGCGATTAATGACTTTCCAGCTGAAATCAGTGAACAAATACGAGTGACTAAATTGTGGTCATTTTGATTATCTGTGGGACCAAAGCAGGCCAGTTTCAGAACAAATGAAGACTTGTCTGAACCTGGTTAATAGGATTCATATTTTTACCATATGACAAGGTTATATGTTTAAGTAAAAGCATTTGGAAATCTCAATGCAATTATGATTCTAATTTCCTCTAGTAAGTGGTCAAATTCTCCTATAAAAAAACCCACATGTATTTCAGAAAACCAACATCTTGAGCTTCGTTTTATCTGCTGTCTGTGTGTGTCTCTTTAATGTTCATCAGTTTCCTATGCTTCTGCCCTCTGATGGGTTTTAAATGTATTAAATACTGTAGATTTATATTGTCCAAGTTTTAAGACTACAAGTCTTTGCAGTGATCTTAGGAGTAATATGCATTATCTAGAAAAAAACCACAGGAGTGCATGTTCTGGGATCCGCTGCATTTCTTCTGATTGCATTGTTTGACTAAAAGAGTTGTGTGGTTTGGGAAGTTCTTTTGTTCAGTTTTTAAACCATATTTGTCAAACTGGCATATCTGCCAGATCTTTTACATGTTGTTTTCATTTCTCATCCCCCTACTGTTGCTCTTTGAGTTTGACTGTCTGAGGGAAACCATGTTTTTAAAGATAATGACAAGGCATATGAAACACCATATGATTTGTTCAAAGCCTTGGGAACTATTTCTAAGATCATAAGGTGAAGAGATCAGAGCCTTCTGTAGCATAACACTTTGCCAGAACTACCTGTAATTTCTATCTAAATTATTGCTGTGTGTGCAGAAGTAGTAAGTTGCTTTAAAGCTGGAGGCCAGGGATCACTCCCTGTGCTGAATACATCCAGGAGGATTAGTGTATGTAAGCCTGCAAGATAGAATATAGCAAATAATGCAAAAAAAATGGAAGTACAGGCCCAGATATTCAAAACATATGTATACATTTGGTTTTCATTCAAATAATTTCAATCAAATGATTCAAAGTCATTCAAATTATCTGTCACCTTCATTGTGTTCCTATTTTTTAAGCCAATATATTCAGCTTTCTAAAAGGTCATCTAATTTTTCTTTCTTGTCCCCTGCATTATTTCGTTGACACAGGAATAGAAAATAAGACTTTGCAGGAGAAGAAGAGAAATTGATCATCAAGTTCACTCAAAAGGACTCTTACTCAAACCCAGAGAGAATGTTCCAGAGCTGTGGGGAAACTGAAGGAGCAGGATATGTAGGTGTTTTAATGTTTGGCCTAGACTGTCAATCACTTCTGCTAGCTAAAGGGTAAGCAAAGGAAGTGTATGAAGAGGTAGTTGCTTTAAAAGAAAAATAATGCTTTTGAATGGAGGGTGTATATATTGAGAGCAATAATATGCAAATGTAGGGGCACTTACCAGCTTCCTTTTCCTGTTGTGTTACGGGCAAGTGCCACCCTTGCAGAATTACTAACGGATGGTCCAATAATTGTGAGAGACTTCTAATTATCCACTGTGCTATTTTCATGATTATGAACTTGGAAGCCAATACAACCAAAAAGCCAGAAGATGATCATAGTGTAAATATTTGCTGAGTGCTTCAGATGATCAGAAGGGCAGGAAGTGTGGAAGGGCAAGCGTAAGTGCCATTTAAGTGCAATAGTGTTCTTCACAGCATCTTCTGAAATGGATCCTGTGGCTCTAAGGAGATGGATTCTAAAAATGGATGGATTCTGGAGGCTGAACGTGAAGATTTCAGATATTTTAAGTGTATTTTAAAAGAACGTAAGTTGGGTGCTCAAAATGGCACAATTTCTGAGTAGAAACTCTGATGGCTGTCAGGGCTAGAATGGAAATAACATTTGTTTAATTACTTGGTTTTGTTAAAGCACATTCATCTCTATACATGAAAATGACCACATAGATGTTGAAATGTTGAATGATGTTTTGATGATTAAGCCTTTATTATAGTTAACACACAAACTTATGGTTATATCATATGCTGTCCTGCTGTGTTGCTCTTGAGTATATATATGGGTTTTTTTCTGACTACCTGGCACATACATGTGTGTATGTATTCACTAAAACTCCAAGGAAACATTTGAATGCATGTTGGACTTTCGTGAAAGCCCAGAGGACTCAGATGTTTTTTAGAAAATAAGGAAGAGGCATTCAAGCACCAACCTAAACAGGAAAGTAAGGGTGTAAGGAATTGAGACTTAAAGCTGTTTTTGACACACTTCTTGTTGCTAAGTAACAATTAACTTTGTAAATGTCTTGGGGGTTTTTGTAAAGTGCTACTTATTCTGAATCAGTGATAAAAACTTTTCCACATATTTTAGTACCGACAACAAATTCCCTCATTCTGCCAACATAACATACTCATTTTGCTGAAGAAAGCTTGAAGTCTGTTGCTCTTTTTTTTGCATCTCGGCTTTCAATTCTACTAAATCTTTCAGTCACTTCTCTTTACATCTTTATTTTCAGCACATTTAAGTAATCTGTAGGGTTTTAAGTTGTTTTAGCTTGGGTCCATTGTGAGACATTAATATAGCTTTGACAAGGTACATGGTGTGGAACGTTTTGGTCTGTAACACCAATAAAAGCAGATGGGGGAGCAGAGCCGCGTATGACGTAAGGCACGGAAAAATGTGGATCTTGCCAATTAATCATGGCATACTGCTGACAAATAAGTGACAGTAATTGATGCAGCCCTTTGAGAGACAATCTGGAACTACTGTGACCTGGGAAAGCTCATTCATTTCTTTTCTTTTGCTAAGTTCATGGTGAATAACAGCCTTACTTAATTGCTGCCCAGTGTTGCTTTATAAGGTAACAGTGTCAGTGACAGTCCAGGAAGTAAAAGAGTCTAGCAGTTAGAGCACTATCTGGCTAAGTCTTGTCTATATTCTATTTTTGCAAACTATTGATGTTTTCTTTTCAGTATATTGGCTGCCAAAGGGCGGATGCACGTGCATCTGAAGTGCATTTGAATATCTAAATGTGTTCTGTTGGGTTTTCTGCTTGACAGTCTCATTATCAAAATGTTTTCATTATTTAGTTTCATCTTACGCCCTTAGGCTGTAGAGTCAGGATTTCTAAGATGCCCAGTAGATTCCAGCAATAAAATGCGTGCACTTTGACTAGATCTAACTTGCACTTTGCTTTGTTTTAGGTGAACTTGTCTGACTCAGAGTAAAGCCAGAAGGTCTTACAGCTGTAAGAAAATGTCTAACTGTTATAGTAGGCAGTGTGCCAGACCAAGGCAACATATTCAAACCACTGTCTGCTGCTAAGGTCCCATTTGCTGAGTATTCCTTTTTTTGACATCAGGTAGAGAAATCAAGGCTCATTCCAGGAATACTAGAACAAAGAGAGATTTCTGCTGAATTTTCTCTCCAGTAGGCAGTGGCTGCTTCCATCACATTGAGCAAAATTTCCTTCAGAGCAACAATAGCCTGCCTCGGTTATTACTGGAGTGAGGCCAAAATATTTCACTTCAGTGCAATAATATTTTTACAGCAAAAAAGCTGCTGAATGGAGCCTGCTAGGACTATCATATTCGCTGGCAGGGCCATCTCCTACCCAATCACGATTTAGATCTGCTGCCATTTCCTTGTACTTTTCAGGCTGAGTAAGATAGTATTCAAATCCCTGTTACTCCTGAATGAGCTCTCTGATGGTTTCCTTTTTTGCATTCTTACCTCTTTTCTGCTGCAGCAGAACAGGTGCCCCTGGCTTAGAAAAGGAGGAGGTAGCCAGACAGAGGTAGCATAAATAGCTGTGTGGTAAGATGGGCAAGAAGGAAGACAAGAGTGTTGAGGACTTCCAGCTCATTGCTGTAGTTGTTTCATTGAACAGAAGGGCAGCTAGGCAGGCACTGACACTGATAAAGGAACTGGCACAGTGACAGACCACCGAGGTCTATAGGAAAGAGGAGTTTTCAGCAGTTTTTGTGTAAGATTCTGTTGGCACTTCAGAAAGATGGGATAATTGCTCCCATTTTGTGGATGTGGGAAATAAAGCACAAGGCAGTTAGTTGCCCTGTTTGCTGTAATCCAAATACTTTAATCTTCCATTGACTGGAACAAGAGCTGCAGAAATTTACCAGCTCTGTGGACCAAGTTGGTTAGATCTGATTTGCCCAACCTCAGGAGTGATTCACCAACAGAACAGAATGGAAGTCTGGGTATAGATGTAAGGAGGGGAAAAGAGGAAAGCTGTTAATGAATCAGGTGTTTCCTTACACTAAAATATCTTGCAGTGACAGTGGCAATTTGGATCCTCCTAGCTTAAGTGCTGCCCTTCCTCTGTGACCACAAAAGACCGGTGTGAAGAGCCAGAGAGAACTGGAAATGCTGGAGCACCTCTGCTATGGAGACAGGCTGAGAGAGTTGGGGTTATTCAGCCTGGAGAAGAAAAGGCTCCGGGGAGACCTTAGAGCACCTTCCAGTATCTGAAGCGGCTCCAGGAAAGCTGGAGAGGGACTTTTTACGAGGACATGGAGTGATAGGACGAGGGGGAACAGTTGCAAACTGAAGGAGAGGAGATTTAGATTGGAGATTAGGAAGAAATTCTTCCCTGTGAGTGGTGAAACGCTGTCCCAGGTTGCTCAGGAAAGCTGTGGCTGTCCCTCCCTGGCAGTGTTCAAAGCCAAGTTGGGTTGGGTTTTGAGCAACCTGGTCCAGTGGGAGGTGTCCATGCCCATGGCAGGGGGGTTGGAACTAGGTGATCTTTAAGGTCCCTCCCAACTCAAACCTTTCTATGATTCTAACTTCTCCCACAAGTTATTTCCAGGTGATGGGCCAATCTCCTTTTATGGAACAAGGACTTCAATAATAAATGTCTTTTACTTAAAAGACTTAATAATTTTGTGCTGACACTGCCATCAAGCCATAAGCACTATCATCTGTGTCCAGTCTCAAGGGTTTTGAAGCATGGGCATGCCAAGAAAGGAGCAGTCACAAGGGCCTTTTTCAGCCTGGAAGTTCTTAAATTGTTCTGCTGAATAGTGGGCTTATAGTATTGGCATAGCCACAAATAAACCTGGAGTTAAAGCAGCGATGTACAGAATTGCACATCTGGGAGTGCCTGTGGAGATGGTTTGTTCAATGCAGCATTGTGGACGTTGGTCAGTGGTAACTCCCATCCTGCTGATGGTGTGGAAAGGCAGATGATCTCTTTTGGACACATGACAAACTGTTCTGGATTTAGCTTCATATTGGCAGCGAGCATTGTAAATACACCAGGTCCTTTAGCAGGCCTCATATCATCTAAGCACAAAACTGAATGAACCATGCTTTATTTTTCCATGCAACTGATCATCCAGCCTTTTATTCTCGATACATTCTAAATGATGCTTTACTTCCTTTGGTGAAATCTCCAACTCCTGATTTTTGTGCTTTTTTTTCCCCCAGCTTGTGAGGTTTTTTCCTTTTTTTAAGCTTCTCACCTGAGTTCCAAAGTCCTGTAAGCATTGGTGACTGAGCAGCACATTTTTTTCTTACTTCCATTTGGCCATATTTGCTTTTTGAATGCAAATTTACCTCTTTAGAGCCTGCTTTTTTTTTTTCTTACGTTGCTCTTGGTGCTCTGATGTTGCAGTGCTGTTGCTAGAATAGCTACCAAGAATGTGCTTGCAACAGACTGAACGAATGTTGTTTTTCAGCAGTAGTCAAAATGTGGGGCTTTGCAGGGAATTTCTAGTAAGAGAGGAAATTGATGGCAACGTAAAGAAAATCTGCAATGAAATCTTGTTTACAAGGAAGGTGGATACACAGTTCTGCCAAAAAAATATCCAGCGAAACACCTCCACCTGTGTAGCTCAGGTTTGGAGGTGGCCTTGGGTGTGGTTTTGCTTTGTGGCTTTATAAAACTATCATAAGTGAAAGACCAGTGTTATTCCAACCCATGTTAATGAAGTTTAATCCAGTCTGCCATCTAATTAAAAGGTTTTTTTGACCCCACATTTTATATTGCAGTTAGTAGCTGCTCAGTAAAGATGCACAATAACAGAATGGCTTTTCTTCTCCTTGCAGTTCAGATTATTTGCACCATCTGCTCTTGTTACTGCATTACCCACTGAAAATTGCTGATTTTATTGAAACAACTTTTGCTGTCTGGTACCGAAGAGACCTCAAGTGTTTGTGTGGTAGCTCCTGGAAAGAGAACGGCATCAATTCACAATTTCTATGGAACATTTTGGATTTTGATGTGCTTATCATTAGTAAAAGTACATCTTTGTGTGTACGTGGTGAAGGACTCTGAGGTAAGCATAGGCTACAAGCAGAAAGGCTACAGAAAAGAGATGTTTATGGAACTTTCGGTAGCTTTCCATAGCTTTGTAAGTAAAATTATGTAAGTAAAATATCTTGGAGACTAGGAAAATAGGGTAAAGGAGATGCAGAAGGAACTCGTCATTTTATCTAAGCTGAGGTGGTTTTGCAGGTGAGAGGAAACTGGAATTTTAGCTGTTGCAAATGCCAGGAGTGTTTCTTTGGAAGATTTTTACCTTGTGTTTTCAATTACACTGAACCTTTTCTCTTATTTTGATGGAATTCTTTGAGTAGATTAGGTATGATACAAAATCTGTTTCTCTCTAAGTTGGTTTTTTTTCCCCCTCTCTTTACCTTTTCCCTTCAGGTTATTGCTGCTGTTACACATCAGCTTCTCAACCCTTCCTTTCCTGACTGTCTCTCTCTGTGTTTAGATCTTTCTCCAAGAAATCTGGGAAGATGCACTCATCTATTTTCCTTCCAAACAGAAGAACAAAAGTGCAAAATGAGTGGTGGATTCCCTGCTGATTTCACAACTTGAACCAATATTTTTCACAGTGTTTTTGCAGCCTTCCTCCAGAGGCACCTGCCAGATCTTGATTCCTGCTCAAGCTCTCACTGCTGTAGCTATGCACTGCCATGGATTACTAGGATAAGATGTGACCTAGGAAAATGTGACTGCAAGTGGTAAAAGCAGGAATGCTTTTCTGTAGAGAAAAGTTAACAGTTCCTTTGCATTTGAGTTTGTTATAATGTAAGTAATTACACAGAGTTCAAGGTCCCTTGAAAACTATGTTCTGGTATCTTTGACACACCTTATAATGTGTTTTTAACTTAGATGCAGTGTAGCTGTCACTATTTCCTCATCCTATAGCTGTTTTACTGAATTGCTAAAGTAATGTTCATTTTAAACAAGGTTTTTTCTAACATTTCCAGAGCTGCATGAATAGAGGCAGTCAGCATTGTTAGGTTCACTCAGAAGAGCACTTGAGACTGGCTGCTTGTGACTGAGAACATAGATACTGAGATACTTAGTTCCTTACTAGGTTTGTAGTTATCTAACAATTCAGTAATTCCAAAAGGAGCAGCCGAATGAGACCCACCAAATGTTCATGAGAGGAGGTGCAGTGGTGGACTTGGCAGTGCTGGGTTAATGGTTGGACTTGATGGTTTTAAAGGTCTTTTCCAACCCAAACGATGCTGTGATTAGGTGTCATGTCCCCCTGGGAGTGCTCCTCTGCAGCCTTCTTTACACAACAGT
Organism: Aegotheles bennettii; assembly: GCA_013398125.1. Taxonomy (NCBI): domain Eukaryota; kingdom Metazoa; phylum Chordata; class Aves; order Caprimulgiformes; family Aegothelidae; genus Aegotheles; species Aegotheles bennettii. The sequence goes on along the minus strand of VZRW01007024.1, from coordinate 585,495 downwards.
GAGGAGCCTGGCAGTCCCTGTGTAGGCTCCAGCTAGTGGCAAGGTTTTCTTAACATGAGTTGTTGCCTCAGGAAACTAGCAAAGGCAATTACAAGATTAGATGTGACATATTTATTGAATGCATTTGTTAGTAAAGTTGTGTGAGGAGGGCATTGGCTGGACTTTTGTACATGTTTTTATGCTCAGTAAAGTTAGCATTAATGCTGTAAAAGGACATTTTTTTGGAAACAATGTCAACTTGGAATAGTGTTTGGATGATACGTGAAAGGTCAGCATCTTCCTGCCACTTTGTACCTGAATCTACGTGTGACCCTACATTCAGTGTGATTCTTTCCTTAATACAACAACAGTTCATTACTATGCTAAAAGATTTTGATTTGGGAGACATTTGCTGGGTGACTTGTGAACTGAAACCTCACTGTCAATTGGAGACGTTACTCTGAGAGTTACAGTTGTATTTGATACGTGCACTGTGGTCTTCTGCTTGTTCTCATTTACAGCCTGGGATGCTATTTTACTTTGTGCTGTTTTGCATCTACATAATTAATTTTGCCTAACTAGGGAGCTTACAGTTTAGACCAATAGTTAAAAGGAAGAAAAATACTGTTTCTAGTTTGTGGTTGATAAATGAGGGATGAAATAAGGAATTGACCTGGCGATGCTCTGAAGACTCTGGCAGAGCTGGAATTTCAAACTGTATTCTGCATTGGCTTATTAGATCATGCTCCTTGACTGGGAAGAGTTTCAGCTGTACACAACTTTTTATAGGGAGTAGTTTGAATGTCACCTAACAAACCGAGTTCTCTCCTTGTTTTGACATGAACAACCGAGATTTCCTCTTTTGCTGGCAGACTTCATTAACTGTGTGGCTTTGTTAATCACCAGGCACTCACCCAAAATAGCCTGCACATTGTTGGAGTGTCCTTACTGGTAGGAAGCACGACCTTCTCTCTGATACGGGGCCACCAAAAAGAATGTAGTAAATTTTAATGTGATTGTAACTTAGCCAGCATTTACATAAAAGAAAACAATGATCTTCTTGTTATGGAGATCATTAATGAAACATCAGCACCGGTCTGCAAATGCTACCATGTTGTGATCCAGCTGAAAAAACAGCCTTGTGTAACTCGAGCACATTGCATAACACAGGAAGTGGAAAAACAAACTAAATTTTCAAGGGTTGTTTACATTTTAACTAGATCCAAGTGAAAAGTCTACAGTGAATAGCTTTTTGAGTGATTTAACTTACATATCCTCTGAAGGGATATCTGTGAGGCTGAATATATTCTTTGCCTGCTTGATGCTGGTATTTGTGGTTGCATTTTTCAGTGTGTTAATCTAATGCTGGAAATTCAAATAGCATTGGATTTCAGCTAAGTCACGTGGCACTGTTTCTGTTTCCTATTGGAAAAGGGTGTGAGTGCTCCGCGGTCGGGATGTGTAGGTGATCCAAAATTCATATTCCTTGGGCAGTCAGGCATGTAACTTTGAAATTTGCTTGCCAGTTAGTGTCTTTGAAAGATAAAAGCAGTAAGTCACATGTTGCGACAGGCAAACTCGTGTTCCAGTAAACTCATGGAAATGTAACAGTTTGCAGAACTTGCTTGATATTTTTTGCCTAGCTGTAGCTCAATGTGTTTCAATGCAAGTACATTCAAGACCAACTCATCTCCCTCAAATAGTATTCACTTACACCTCACTCTAGAAAGGCCAGGTTGCAAAATGCATCAGGATTTCAGGAGGAGGCAGTCGATCAAGAAACTCTGCAACTATTTCTTGTAAGTTCTGCCACTTTCAAAAGTGTTAAATTCCCAAGAGGATCAAGTGCCCAAACAGTGATCTGAACCTAAGTGTTGGCATTCAAGTCTGAAACGTTTGTTAACAGCTTTAAAAGTCCTCCCCTTATATTTTTAAACTTCCTAGATCAGAGAGTTACAACCTGTGGAAGTTTATCTTGTTACAAAGTTTTTGAAGGAAATTGCAACCAGGCAAAAAAGGGTAAAACTTGAATGTAAAGACTGAGAAATCACAAAACTGAACTGCAAAATGAAACCGTCAGCTCTTGCTGAGTGGTGTGCAAACTAAAATGTGCAGGGTTCAGGAGACTTATGTTGACTTTTCATTAGCTGAAAATCTGTTTCTGTGACCCAGCTGAAAGGGACACAGACATTGCTGACCACAAAAAGATTGCTTAGCATCAAGCAGCAGATTAATACTCACCCAGATGTGAATTATTAATGCATAGGGCTGCCATATTGTGGATTGGATTTTGTCTTTTACCAGTGAGAGAGGAGAGGAGGGTGCTGTGCTGGCTTGTTTCAGTAAATAGCATGGAGTTGTAAATGTTAAATGCCTTATGTACTGAACTGAACAGAATTGCAAGGTGCACACTTATTATAGTTGATTTTGTTATCATTGAAATTAATAGCCGTCTGGTATCAGCTTCAGTAGAGATGTTCTTTAGTTTGGTCAGCCTTCAGCTGGGTAAGTGAGAGGCACGGAGGACGTGCATCTTCTCAGACATTGCTTGGAGTTGGGTGTTTTCTGCCAGCAGGATCTGAGGGTAAATTATGAGAAAGCACTTGACAATGGATATAATTGCTGCATACCATGGGGCTAAATTAACATTCTCAGCTCAAATAAACTATGTAATACTAAGTATGCATTAAGTATTGTGGTTTATTTGATCAACAGAACTCTCCCATCTCTCCCGTCCCTGCCTCCCAAGGCACAGATGCAGCAGTGGCTTTTCAATTGAATGAGGACACCACGTAATTTATGGTTGCCTGGGGATTATTCTCTGGATTTGGGTTAACTTAAAATTTGGATGTGTTTTTATAATTATTTTTTCCTTTTGTTTTAGTTTCCCCATGTGAAAAAAAATCTGCTTTTGATATATATTATTATCCATGTATTTTAAATATGTGACAATATGCAAACTGTATTTCAAATGGTGCAGCACTGGCCAGTTTCCAGCCTGGGTTAGATTTATAAATTAACAGTGTATTGCATTGTTTTTGTCAAATTCTTGAACTGACATGACACTTAGATAATTTTAACACCATCTACCCCGTCTTTCTACGTATAAAATAAATTTTATGAAACACAGCAAATAGCTGAAAGATGCACACTTCCTTAAAGGGTTGATTGTTTCGGGGAAATTCTAGCTAGAGATTTGTTGAGATTAAACTGTGTTCCATTATCTTATTTGTCCCTGTATTTCAGCAAAGTCCAGAGGTCCTTGACAGTTGTGCAAAGTGCTGTACACACGTAATAAGAAAAGCGGTCTTCTGTGTGGTTGAAGACGGGAGGAACAAGAGCTGGATGTGAAGAACAAGTGTAGAAAGCATAGCGTGTGCTTTGTGAATGTAGGCTTTCTATTTTTTTACCTTTATAACATAGATGTGAAAGCAAGATTTCCTCTTCTTGTTGCTTCATTTCTTATTTCTCTCTTTAGTTATAGTTCTCTCTTCCTGACATCAATGTTTCTATGTCGAGTGAACATGATGTAATGAATTAAAGATCTCATAAACTCAAGTGGGAAACCAGATAACTGACAACTGAAGTAAGTGTTTTCACCTTTATGAAAATCTGACCCCATTCAGGCCAAAGGCTTTTTATTTTTTTTCCCTTTTGCCATTGCTTTTGCACCGGGAAGATCTCTAAATCAAGAAATAAAAATGTGTGTTTAATTTTTTTTTCTGGGGCTATATCTTGATAAAAAGTACTTATAAGAGTCTGAGCAAGTTATAATTGAGTGTGTGTGTGGCAGAAATTAGTTGGGTACTAAGTATCTTAAAGATTATTTGATTGTGTGTGTGTTCAGAATGTATATGCAGAGTGTATATCTGACAAACTTATGAGTGGATCCAAAATTTATTGAAAAAGTGTGTCCAGCCCCATGAAATAAAAATTGCACATAAAAGAGAAAGTGGAAGAAGATGATGACTAAAGGCAGAAATGTGGATATGTTTTAATTCCATGTACTTTTTTAAAAAAAGAACTTTATTAGATTTACTGCAATTTTCTAGAAAGTATGTACAAACGAAAGGGTCTTTCTAATACTGTTAAATGATGGCCCAGCACATATTGTTTACTGAAGCCCTGTTTAATTGCTTCCTAAACCTGGAAGGATGTTACTTGATAGTAATACCCTTTCTAAGGTGAGTAAAGTCTTGTAACTCTTTTGTTGCTGAGGGTGCCTTTCTCTTGACAAGATCAATCTTGCTTGTGGCCTATAGAGTGTAACTTCCAATATCTCTTGAAGTCTTCTATTGGGAGGAGTCCTGGATGTTTAATAGAAAAATGTTCTACATTCAGCACAGCAGTGATTGCCACTTTCACTCAGAACAGGTACAAGTTGTTGACATCTGTTCCTTTTATCTAGTATTGCAGTGACTGGAGCATGCACACTGACCTTGGGAAACTTTTGCTTTCTGGTTTTCCTGTTTTGCAGAGCAATGGCCTGGAATAGAAGAGTTTGTAACAGTTTGGGATGTGCCACTCCCACTCTGAGGCAAGAGAGAGAGAGAGGCAGGTGCATCACTGTCCTTAAAAGATGGGTTTTGTGGCTGGCTTTATTGTTGGAAAAGCTAGTTTTATAATCCAAGGCTCTGAATCCCAAAGTGGCAAAGGAAAGATCCCTGGGTTTCTTTATGACCCTTTGCTTCTGACACTACAACAAAGACAGTGTTTTGAGAGCCAGATGGGACAGAGACAATTTTCAGTTAAAAAAAGTATGTTGGTTTTGCACTGCACTCAGTTGTATTTATTTTCTGTCTGCTCCTCAGTTCATTCTCCTCATGTTTCTCCATTTACATCTCTGAACAAGAAAACAAAACCCTAAGTGTTTGCCGCACTGGGAAGTAATATGGCTGCATGGTTTGTTTATCCTCCTAATTAAAGGTGGATTTTTCTCCAAAGTACAAAAAATTATTTGTGTGGGTTGTGGGATTTGTTTGTTTGTGGTTTTTTGTTTGGTTGGTTTTTTGTTTGTTTTTTATAAGAAAGGAAGAAAAACACATTTTCAGTGCAAAATACTGTTTGAGAACTGTAAACTCCTGAATCCCTTATATCCTCAAGTTCAGTGGGAATACTTTGGAAACAGCTATAATCTAGAACTCTGGGTAGTTTACTGTGGCTACTTTATTCTGTGATCTGTCAGAGCCAGGCTGCAGTAATTGAAGCTGAAGTAGCTCAGCCACTGGAACTGCATAAGACAATAGGGGTGAATGTATTTCAACAGAGTATAAGGGTTTGATCAAAGTTCTGTGCGTTATCAAAAGTAATTCCCTGTTGTAACAGGAGATTGCCTGCTGATACACATGTTTTTAACAGATACCAAAGCCTATTTTCTATTATTTTTGCAGGAGGATAAACTTCTGTTCAACAGCCCATCCTTTAACAGAAGTAAGTTCAAAGAAATGTCGAGCAAATGTCGCTAATCCTTTTGAATTAGTGGTGCAAGTTCATGGGGTCACTTGTAAAAGTGATGTAATATGCAGAAGACCTCTAATAACTGAACATGTGTTGTATGTAAAGTAAAAAGCAAGCTGAAGCACTGACATGGAATTGAGCAGCGTGTATTCTGTATCCACATCAAAAGTCTGGACAGAAGGCATTTGAGACAAGGACATGGAGCTGGTAATGTCTCTATTTTTCTGGCTGTAGCAAATATGAATATATTGTATTCCAACAGCCTGAACTTGAACCTCTTAAAACAGGTTCATACTTGAGGAGATTTAGTATTAGTGGGGATGTTTTGCTTGCTTCTTTGTTCCTTTAACTCTGTGATCAAATTTGATACACTGGTGGATCTGGTGATAGATGTTTAGTGAAATTCCATGTATTAAATACATTCAAATTTTTCATTCTTTTCTCCTGGATGGGCTAAGAGGTTGCATACAAGAATTCTGATTGTTGTAGTTGCATTAAAATGCACAAATTCAGTCTATGTTAGTTAACACGACTACAAATCAGCATGCTATGAATTTATCATCTTTTCTTTCTTGAACTAAGCAGGGCACATACCTGTTGAGCCTGGTGCTTCAAGACATTCAACCCCTTTACGTTTGCTGCTTAGATTTCTTGATAAACCTGCACTTATAATTAGGGCAATAGCAACTGGAAAAGGAGCGCAAAGACCTCTAAGTTAGCTCTGATTTGAAAAGGCCACAAGGTGCAATTCAATACCATGCAGATAAACTAGCATTGATACTTGAAGCAGCAGAGCCTAATTCTCAGCCTGAGTTAACAAACCCACTTTTCAGGTCATCTTAATTTGGGAAAGGGCTGTGTGGCTTCAACTGTGTGATTTCCAATTTTGAAGGCAGTGCAGTGCATTGTAGCTTCGGGTGTTTACACTGCAGTCGGTTCTGCAATCTAAATCCCTCTGGGATTTCCTTGGAGGAGGGCAAAACATTGTCTGCTCCTAGAAATAAAATGAGATTACGTTGACTGGAAGATAGGTCCTGTTGTTGGAGTGCACATGCAGTGTGGAACAACTGATTCAGTGCTTGCCTGTGCTGGATGTGAGCATTTGATACCACTGCAAAATGAGTGTAAAACCCATGGCTTACACTAGGAGGTTTTTAAGCGCGCTTCACTTCTCTATTTATGGCTCTGTCTAAGTTTCTGAGTTTAGTGGAGCTTCCAAGGCAAAGCAGCTCTGGCAGGCAGCCCAGAGAGGCTGCCCAGACTGGGTAGTGGGTGGACTGGGATTCTTACTGCCTTGCACTGTACCCCAGTATCTAGTCATGATGCACACTGTACATGTTGGGCAGAAATGGGGAGTGAAGACTGCAATGTTCTGGTCTTGCTTAAAATTGAATACTTTTGGTAACTTATGGCATATATACATATAATACCTGTCTTCTCAGATGTGGTTGGCAGTTTAACTGAGGATCTTTGTAGAATATATTTTGTAATTAGATTTTTTTTTTGACTATCAGCTGTGGTGATCTCTTGGAAAATCACTCTGAAGTAACCCAGAAAATATTTCTCAGGAAATAAGTCTTTTGGTATATCTTCAAGGTATCAGTGTTATTCTCCGTGCTCAGGATGAACAAAGAAATAAATTCTTCCTTTTTTTTTCAAGTGCAGGAGGAGTGCAGTACCTCCAAAATGGCTAATCATTACTGTGTGCAGAGTACGTGTTTGGAGAGCAGAGATTTTCACCCATCAGCTGGTGGCTGTGGAGTCAGCAACATTGAAATGCAGAGGGAGATGCCAACATTGGCATAGGATGATTTCTGATCTTGGAGCCTTCATGCAAAGTGTACAGTGTTCCTCCTCTAATCAGAAGCAGATCCTCCCCTCCCAGCTGTCCCTTGGACTCTTGCTCACATTTTTACATTAGTAGCGTGGGCCAGACAGTGAAAACTTCATTTCCTGTAATACCATCAAGGAAATCCATGAGATTATCACCACCTGTTACCACTGTGCAGCACTCGGGTGCAGTTCCACTCTGCAAGGTGAGATAGAAAGTAAGTGCAAATGTGAATGACAATTGCAGGAGCAGGTGGCTGCAAAGGAGAGCCTTGCAGGTAAGGGTTTCCAGCCTCGTGATCCCTGTCTGGATATCTCCGGACTCTACACTTCAGTCCATGTTCTTCCTCTGTTTGTTTCCCCCCTTTATCTTTGTATACCTTTCTGATCTCTCTGTGCCTCACTAATGCCTTTTGCTCTCCTGTTTTCAAGTTGTTTTCATAATGAAAAAACCAAAACCCACCCCGCCAACCAACAAACAATCAAGTTGAATTTATTGTAGCAGATCTGAAGGTGCAGCCTCTGACACTGGTGAGGCACACGCTGTGGGTGGCATTCAGTTGCCTAAGCATTGAGCCCTATTTTGCTCTGGAGGATGCCCTAGGGCAACACACTTGGGTCTGCATTTGCCCAGAAGGGCATGAGGTCCTGTCTCATTTGTCACTCTCGTGGAGACATTTTCACATGCCCCGAGGCAGCTGAACTGCCACTGGACACCTATGTTTACACAAGTGAGTCTCACCCGCAGTGAGGCATTGCACTCTGTGCAGAGGTTGAGAGAAAGTTTCCTGATGAGTGTTTTCTGTCAGAAAATTGAGGTTTTATTCATTCTTTTGTGTGGTATGTGCCTTTCCTGTGGGCAGAATTCCCAACGAAAGCTTGGTATTTCAGTTCACAGCACGCACACACCCTGCCAGAGGGGAAGAAACATTTTCCAACCAGTTTCATAGCAGCAGCAGCAGCTTTACACCGGTGACTCCCCTGCTCTGTTGTACATTATCACTACTTATGAAATCTTGCATTTATAATGGAATAATATGCTGTTTGGAGAATGTTTTCCACTGCTTGTGAATGCTAGTTTTACCAGAAAAAAACCCCAACAAAATAGGAACAAATAGCAGAATAACAAGCAATAGTAGGAACGTTTGTCTTCCTGTCATGACCCTAAATTGTTACAATACAAGTTCATCTGGAAATTGAATAATTGTGTCTTGTTTTCTTAGTGATCTTGGAGCAAGTAATAAGAAGTTAAAGAAGACTTGAATGTTTTAAAACAAAAGAGAATATATTCCTGGAAGAATATGGAACAAATTGCTGTTCTGGCCCCTTCTTTTTGTTCTCTGCCTTGCCTTGTGCAGTCTTTGCGGAGAGTGCATAAGGATTTATTTAGAAATGCAACCCTCACTCCTGTGATCATCTCCACATGGGAACAGAGGTCTGTCTGTCTATCATTTTTGCTGGGTGGGGGTATTAATTTTGGAAAGATCTGGGTAACAGACAGCTTGTATGTTCCTGATATTTCTTAATGTGGTTATGGTGGCTTGTGCTTCCCTCCTGTTGCTGAGGAAGGGATTTTCAAAAGTGCTCTGCTGGCCAGAGTCTGTTCCTATTAAAGATCGAGGAGACTCTCCTGGGTGTAACAGAAGTCAAGACTGGACATAATAATCAATCTTTTTAAAAATCTCATCATTCGTAATTTTGTAGACAGCAGCTAGAATGGTTGAAACAGAATACTTGGTACACAGGCAGCCTGTCAGTAGCTGCTGAGAAAACATGTATGCCTGAATTCTGCACTGGGAAACGTAGTTACTGGTGTGTGCTGACCAAAGGTGCTGCTTGATAATTTTTGTTGCTGGACAAGAATGGAGGGGAAAAAAGAAATCAAGGGTAGAATATATGCTAAAAACAGAGATACTTATCTAAAAAAAACCCCAACAAACCAGATGAAAATTACTCTGTTTTGTTACTTATCTACAGGCATTCTTGATTTTAGTATTCTCATTATCCTGCTATAATCCCCCCATCTTTGGCTGTGATTTATTCCACAGTGTGCTTAAGCAGCATCATGCATGGCTGAACAAGCATTGATATCATTTATACTATATATGAATAAAGGAGGTTGGTGGGGGAAGTCCTCTTAAGTGAACTTGAGCATGTGAAGTTCAGAGAAGCTCTGAAAGTGTATTTTGTGTTTGCCCTCAGTTATGTCGTATTAGCTATGATATTAATTGCAGCTATCCTGATTGCCTGAAGATTACACTAGCAATATTTTACCTGTAGCATAAAACGTAATACGGCCATAATATGCATAAGTAGTGCCTGTTCCCAGGGGGAAGTTAGAAGGAGAGGAAGCAGACATCCTTGAAGCACTCGTGGGTTGTGCTGAAAGGGACAGGATTTATATCTGTTGGTTGTATCAGTGCACTTTACACAGTATTTCAAGCCTTTTGGATGTTGTTAATCCCAAGCAGAATTTATTTGAGAACTGCAAGATGTCAGTGCTAACAAATGCTTTTCTGACAACATGTGACAGAACAGTTGAAGAATATACAGATAATCAGGCCTCGGGCACTGTCTTGGTTTTCGCAGTTAGGGCGGACTGCAAGCCCCAGGACAATAATTTATTGCTTACCTCTCCCCAAGGGGAAGAAAGTAAACAATGCACGCGGCTGTGAGATTTAGGGAAAACAAACCATACAAATTTAATGAAACAGGGAAAAAAAAGGGAACAGGTACAAAGGGAAATGGAGGAAATTTGGATAAATATATTTATAAAATCCCGAAACCAGGAGTCCAGGGAAGAAAGAGTTCTCCTCTCATCTCTCCAAAAAAGAGTCCAGTGAAGAAGGGAAAAAAAACCCCAAAACTGATAGAAGCAGCAGCTCCTTGCTCTGCTCCACCACTGCCCCCCCCTCAGGAATGCAGTCCAAAACCCAAACAGAGAGAAGAAAAAAAAACTTAGCTCAGTACTTTTCAGTTTATCAACAGAAGGCTTGATATGGAATAACTCATTTAACTCGTTTGTTCCCGAGACAGACAAAACTTCAAACTATAACAGGCATTCACATTATTATTCCTTGGACATAGCTTTTAACACCCAAGGTATGAAACCCATTGAACCTTTCTGTATGCTTATGGAAATCTGTTACTGCAGCCAGAGAGCCGTGAGTTCTTGCTGTCTTTTGAAATTTAGTTAGGAAAGCTATTAGCTGGAAATCACTGATATGGTTTCCTGTTTTATCTGTTTTGGGATTAGTGTAATCAGATGAGTTTTCAAATTGGCTTGAACAGTGCCAATATCCAAGTATTTCTCCTACAGCTATTCTAGTATCAGTATTTGTCAGCAATAGCTCCTCTTTAACACAATATTGCATTTCTAGCTTTTTTTTCCCCCTAGCCTCTCTACATACATAGCAATATACATCTTAGCTGTTTTATTCATGTTATTTTTTAGGAAAATGAGATATTTATCAGTCTATATTGGTATATTTCCTAGTAAAAGGGTAAGGGGAAGAGTTTTGCTTTTTTGAGCATTGGGACCTACAGATGTTTTTATTAATCAAGTTACTCTCCCAGGAACAGTTTTTGTCTTTATCTGCTGTCTTGAAAGAGAGGGAGAAGTGATGCTGAATTTCAGATTTGCTCAGTCACATTTATCTTGTAAAAAGTTTCTGCACTTGATTGGAAGTTGCTGTGACAAATGTGAATAAAAGAGGGAGAGATAATTACTGCGTTGCAGTAATGAAAAATGTAATTGCAGAGTCAGTGCTACTGGCTAAATAAGCCGAAAGAGAGCCAAAAAAATGTGCTAATGCTGCAGACTTTGGTTCTGGATGCCAAAATTGAATTTGATCTTCCCCATTGGTATTCTAGTATAGTATTCTAATCCTGTCTCATTTCAGAGAGAACTGTGGCGTTTTGATTTATTTTTGATATGCAATCTAAATTTCCCTAAGCTAAGCAGAGTTTCTGGAGAAGGATGCAAGGTCCTTGTGGGAGGACATTGTTCCCAAGTCCCAAACTGGTCCTCTGCTTATGAAAGTGAGCAAGGCATGCTCTGGCACCTAGGTCTTCTTTCATTAGGCTTTATGGCAGTAAAATATTACCTCTGTCAGGAAAAAAGAAAGAAATACAAAATCCACATTTGACCACCTCTAGCCCCAGCCATAGGTCCTGCTAAGCCTGTTGTATCTGACTGAAGCCTGGAGCTGTTTGATGCAAAAGCCATCAGAATTATCTTCATCATAGCCTGAATGAGCTGGGAAGTGGAGGACCAGTTCATCATGTCGTCCTGGATGGCTTGTTTTGGGGAGTCCCTGGAGTCCCAGCTGGGATTTAAATCTTGCTTGCTTTGGTGACAGCTCCATCTGTTAGCAGTGGTAGCAGTCTCTGGGAATCATTCCTCCGTGCTCACAAGGGTTCTTTCTTCCCTCTGGTTAATTACATTGAAGGGAATTAAGTACTAGAGTTCAGCAAGGAAACACACACCTTTTAAAAATGAACAGAACCTTCACGCATTATTTATACTGATCCACTGTGAGAACTCTTTAAAAATGTTAAATTAAAACCCCTGGTATCTTAGAACCGTGCATCTCATGGCTCTTGTGATGAGTTGTGGGCACAGAGCATACTTGGGATGGGATTGTTGTGACAGGTGTGACTTGCAAGGCAACTTAGTGACCAACATTTGGGAAAAGAGATTTTTGTCTTCTTTGACCCTGAATGAATTTACACACTTAGAGGGACTGCAGACCTACGGGTGCTGACAACAGATGGCTCGGAATATTCTTACAAGAGAGCGTGTAGTAAAAAGGGAGGTGGGGATGATTGAGTTTGTGCTGTTGGCCTCAAAGTCCAGAGTTGTTACAGGCTGCAAACTGATGCAAAGAAAATAGTTGACCACAATAGATGCGTAGCAGTAACGAGATGAAACTGCATTGCCCTTTTGCAATTCTGTGAAGAGTGTTTTAAATATTCTGCTTTAAAACATTTGCTTGGGAGTAAATGAAAAGTCAGAGTCTTTAGGTGTCCAGTAAAAAAGTTAACTCTACTACTTAGCTGGGGTCGAACAAGCTGTGCAAATCTGAGAAGGACTGTCTTGTGCTTCATTTGTTTATGTTTAAAAGTCTGTGCTTCCTCCCATTTGGTTTGGTCATTTTGTTGAATATATTCAAGAAAGAAATAGGAACTGTGTGCTATTGGAAGCATTTCCAGATGGGTTCTGTGTTACAAGTGGGAATATGTGGGATATTTGCAAGAAGGGATATATGCCAATATACAGAATTAAAGAATATACCTATGGCTTGAAAGTACATTTAGCAAAGGTATTCACAGTAAATCCCCAGAAAAGACCTGAACGAGTGGAACACAGCCTGGAAGTGATGCTTCATCATAGTCACATATCATTACTGCTAGTGCCTCCCTCCAAATAAAATTTTCAAGGAGGCAGGAAATGTGGAGTGACAGTACACTGAGGAATGCCTTGCTGTCCCTCAAGTCACATGGCAAAATTTCTGCTTGAGAATCAATCTGTTTTACTTCTAATCTTATACATGGAGAGCTGGGAAACACATACAAAGGGTATTACAGAACACAGCATCAAAAGAAAACCCTGATGTGTTGGCTCTACAGGATTCCCCCAGGGGATTTTACAGAAACCATAGCTTCATATCTCATTGCACATGTCTAAATAAATATTAAAGACAAGCATTTTGCATAAGATATGCTACAGTACGACAGCAAGATTATGAATTTATTTGCCCTTGGCAAAAGCATTTCATGGCTATAGCCATCATCTCTAATTATTTGTTAGAGTGTCTTGACTTTGAGTATTGTTTATCCAACAGTATTTACACAGAAGCTCGTTTGTGAGAGGTTTTAACATTTTTAGAGGTTGAGGGGTTGGTATGTGTTTAACATACATGCAAATTATTCCGGAAAATAAGGGCAAGACACACAGATCAAAACTGGCTGTAAACCATTGCTGAGTTCACAGCAGCGAGTTGAACTTACATGGGTTTTAATGCTTCAGATTCCTCCCCAATCCTTTTCTTTCCCCTGTAGCGATTTCCAGCAAAAACACATCTTATTTCCCCTTGCTGAGACAGACCTAAGCATTCCCTTTCTTTTCGAACATCTAAATGCCCTTAGGCAGGCACCCAGGAATGTGCAATTAAAAAAGAAAGAAGTAAGGGAGGAAAAGAAAAATAAGATAGCTGCAAGGATAATCCTGCATCCATAACCAATTCCAGAAAATAGAGGCAAATATAAAATGTCCTCTGAGTGTAAAAACTAGATCAGCTGGTTACTGATCATAATGTGGCCCAATTTTCAAGGTCAGTCAATCAAATCCAAGTATCTTGTAGAGTGAACATCAGTCAGAATTGTTTTTGTTGTGGTTTTTCAAGCCATTATTTCAGTTTTCTACTTCTGGTCTAAGCAACAGATAAAGGGCTTAACAAGCCATGAAGAAATCTGCCATTAAGAATTTTGGTATTGATCTGATATAAATTAATCTTTTAATATAGCTAATATATTAATCAGTAAGGGAGTATCCACAGAGGGAAAAAATAGGGGAGCTTTAAAATAGGTGGATTGCCAAAGGACTAGCGAGGCTCTTCCTCAGTCTTGTTTGCCTGCTCAGGTTTTGAGGAAGGGTTGTTTTTTTCTTGAATTCCTCTGTGACCTGGAAGAACTATGGTGACAAAGATTCTAAGAACACCGTCCACAGAGTCATTCAAACCCCAGGGCAATGTTTGTTCTATCTCTAACAAATGCCAAGGTATTGGATTGTAACATAGCGTCTGCCATAAATTCAGTGTTTCCCCTCTTTAAAACCATCAGTTTAGGTTGCACTGTCGTTGTGTTCCTTCAAAATTCTTTACAACTGAAACCCTTCCAGAAGGCAAAAAGATAAATTTCCTGCCTGAGAACTACTGAGAGAGAAAATCTGCCTTGTTTCCTGTTTCACTTCAAAAATCCTACTGTTAGATAAACTATGCCAATTGCACTTTAGTTGGTATTTGCATCATGGACTGATAAATGGAAGTTTTAGCTAATCAGTTTCTGATGAATGCATTTGATGCTGTGTGCATTATTTTAGCAAGGGCTTTGTATGTCAGGTTGAAAAGAAAAGTTGCTGTGACGATGAGAAACTTGTGTGCAGTACCTCTGTAAGCAGTTCAGATACATGATAACTCAGTTCAGTTTGTGATAACTCCAAGCATGCTCCCGTTGCCTGGTCATTCCTTGTGTTGTGGTGTTCCTTGTCTGACAAGAAGAGCAAACCTTCTGAGAATGGAAGGTGTCTCCCACGTGTTAAAGCCCTGTCCAAACTAAAATCACTGCAATGACTTTGTAATTGGTAGCAGACCTTGGAGTTTGACTGGCACTTTGTGCTGCAATTGCAATTCTTGGATGTGTACTTAATCACTTCATTGTATAAGACGTGTCGTGAAGGTGATGTTCTCCTTCCAGTAGGTTTTCAGCTTGAAATGGTACAGTCGAAGTGGAGGTGTGAAGTAGTGTCACAAAATGAGTGAAAGAGGAATAAAAATATTCAGCTACAGAATCTGATGTAGACTTGCATACAAAGTGAAAAGTTTTTTTTCCTAAAGCTGAAAAATTTGCAGGATTTTCTAAGAATGCTCCTTTAGTTGTGATTTTTGTAAGCAGATAAGTTAATACTCAAAACAGTTGGCGAACATAATGCTTCAGCAAGCCCAGCTGTTGGGGAAAGAGGCAGCAATATTCCCTGGAAAATGGTAGGTGCAGTTCTTTTCATATTTGGTAGTTTTTAACGTTTCTGAAGTGGCTGAAGCAACTGGCTTGGCTCTAATGTAATGTACTCTTTGAAACGGTAGTGTTTTGCAATCCTCTTCTTTGGTGATGAATATTTGCACATTCTCTTGGACTTGTTCCAGTGATTTACAAGGAGATGCTTTGTAGACTGTGGAAAAACCCAGAAAATTTCTTGGCTGGGTTTACTCAGACAAACTGAAATAAACCTTCAATTCAGAGATGTGATACATGCTATTCTTGTTTTGAACACTGCACCTTCATCACACCTGACCTTGCTGTTTGATGATTTGGCACAATGCCACAGCATAATTCAATGATCCACTGAAAATCATGATTCTTTCATGTAGAAAGCAATAAAAAGCGTATGGTGTCAATTATATTTCACTGTTTCTCTGAGAATTCAAGCACCAGAAATAAAAAACACTGTCTGAAGACTTTGAATTTCCATTAACCGGAAACAGTTGGTGTAAATTATTTTTACTGAAGCTGCTATACTGTTCCTGGGTAATAAAAGGAAAAATAACATTGGCATTTGATCGACTTCATAGGTGCAAAATATGTCGTGCTCAGAGGGAGCATAAAATTCCAGGCCGGGCAGTGGAATTGTTTTATTGAATACTGTATTTGTCATGGAGAAGCTTGGAAGAATGGGTTTCCTGTTACCTCAATTTCTACTGCATCTCAACTGAGCATGGTGATTTGTGTGGTCAGAGGTACTGAATAATGAGTATGATGAGCAGCTATGGTGAAAGTAGGAGGTAAGAAGGGAGGCTTCTGGCTAATTAGACTTTTGGTGGAAATCAAAGCCAAGTTATTAAAAGAAACAGTTTTACTGGTGATGCATTTCTAAAGCATGGCTCGGATCTGGGTTTTAGAAGTGTCAGTATTGTATTTTGATGCCTTGCTCTCTCAGTGAGCATGGTCATTACAACTGACCTTAGGGAAGTCGGTTACTATGCAAAGGGGGGGCTTTGGTTTCTTTATTTTAAGACAGAATTACTCTGCAGAGTCCAGAGTAGTTCTGATGTTGCAACATCTCGAGGCAATTGCAATCAAACTTATATTGCACTGTGTGTGTCTTAGCGCCCCAGATTTATCTTTATTGCTTACTACCACATCTGGCAAATGGCATTTTTTCTATAGTTTCTGTAATAGGAACAACTCTATAAAAGTAGTAGCATGTGCTCAAATAGAAACGTAAACACAATGCATCTGGAATTATTATGGTAAAGCAACAAGCAAGTCAATAAAATGCTTGTTAACCAGAAATGGAAATAGGAAAGCAAGTTAACTTCTGGGCTTCTTCATTTTGTACATGAGGAATAGACTCTCATTCGTGTTAAATATGACTTAAATAGGCAGGGTTGCTGTGTAATTAAATACCACCTACCATTAGGATTTTATGTGTCTATAGATTTACAGTGTTAGGTTTATTAGGCAATATTTATTACTTTCTGTTTTTATTCTAGAACTGGAATTGCATGAAACGGAGAATGGAATTTGGCCTTCAAACTTGGTGTAAGTCTCACTGAACGGGTTGGCAGGGGAGGTGAATAAGCTGGTGCAAAAGAATGGCTGAAGTTGAGAAACAAGAGCAGCATTGCAAAACTGTGAAAACAGCAACTGAGAGAAAGGAAACAACATTACACTGAAGCTGTTCTTCTGTGGGTAAAGTCTGCCTGGTGACTGATACCTGTAAAAGTGAGAAATTTGCTGTAGATTAAAAATAAACAAATAAATAAAGCAGGCAAGGGTGATGAAAAGAAGCCAGAAAGTCTCTGAAAATTCTGGGTTGGTCTCTGGGATTCTCTTAGCATTTGTTGACAAGCAAGACTCCATTTGCATGTCCTTTGTACTGCAGTTAGGATCATTGCTGTGTTAAAGCATTCTGTGGTGAAAGTAGCAGTAGCACTGAGAAATATAAGTGAACAAAAGAGCTGTATCCGAAGCATTTGTGATAAAAGATATTAAATATGTTTCATTTTTTTTGCAGGGAGTTTTGTAGGAGCTTTGGGCACAGAAGGAGGAAGAGATCCCATCCAGGAGTTTGATAAAGACTCATTGTGTGGCACACTAGCAAATTCCTTTAGAACCAGCTGATTTTCAACCTTCTCCTCATATCAGTTTAATGGAGTAGCTGTTACCCTGCGTGCTGGTAAAATACTGTGGTGGTGATGAGGGGGTGGCACTAATGTAGCCTGGATTGTTTTTTTTTTAGTTCAGGCAGAGCTACAAAGTTCCTTTGGTTTTAGGGTTTCTGTGCACATCCCTTTCCTGATGTATCACCTCGTGAGCCCAACTGCATAAATCCTGGAAGCTAGTATAGGTAGCAGGAGCCTGGATCTCTTCTGCAAACTCAAATCTGTCAGCCCGTGTCCTGTTGTTGACCCTTGATGCTGGCTGAAAGTTTGGCACATTATCTGGGGTGTTTTGTCTGATGTCATTTCCAGTAGCCTGTGATTTGAATGGTGACAAAGCACCTCCCTATTGATTCCTTCTGCAGCTTGTTCCCTTTTGGGCTGTGAAGGAGGTATCAGACCTTGGCAAAATGGGACTTCTAGGACTGCCCATAGCAAGACTTTCTTCTTTTAGGTCTGGTTATTTGAAGGTAGGTGCATAGTTGCTCCCAACACTTACACCTGAAGCCAATTCAGGGAACACCCATCTGAATTATGATTCTGGGGTCCTTATACTTGCCTGCTTGTCCAACCAATTAATTCTAGACATCCCCAAGAACAGCAGGGGCACAGGTAACTCACTTGAGAGCAGTCCTGCTCTGTAATGTCTCTTATTTGGATCAATTAACATGCCTGTCCACTTGAGTCACCAGGCAGGAGTGTTGCCCTAAAGTGCTTTCACTGAGCTGGGCAATCATCAAGGTCTAAAGATGTTCCATCTTCCCTCTTCTGAGAGATGAGTGGCAGTGGTCTAGTGGGAAATAGTGAGTTTTCTCTTTGAGGTATTTGGTGATTGAGAAATCTCATAAAGTTGACTGTAAATTACACTCATCTTCTGCAAATAAATTTACCTTCAGCACTGATCACCCAATATACAAATGCTTTCACCAACATAGCCAAATTTAGTGATACTAAGAAAATCACGTGTGTTTGGAAAACATTAGGATTTATTTCTACGAAATAGCATTTGATAGTTAAACTGCCATATTTTTTCCAGGCATCTTTCGTTAGAGATACTGATGACTGTTACTACAAATATCCCACAGAGTATTCAGTTATGCTGGAGGGAGGGTGAGGACTGCATGCCAGAAGCTACGCAAGAGAGATGATGCGCGTTATTCTAATTTTACGAGGTTGTATATCTTGGGAGAAGGATAGATTTATAATGCCACTCCCTATAATAATTAAGAGATTGTGTGTCTTATTTATGTGTATGTAGTGGGAAGATGGGGTGATTTACTGAAAATATCACAGAAAACAGAATCTCTGAGTAAAAATTATCTGCACAATCTGTGTTTTCTCAAGATACCTCACAAAACTCCACATCGTCTACACTAGTCATGAGATAAAAGTTTATTCTTCAAATTGAAAAATACCATTCTTTGCTTCAGTAGTCAGCCATTGTTTTCTCTTTTGTTTACAGTGATTTGAAGCCAGCTAAAAATACATGTTGTATTGAGGGAAAAGCACCCCTGATAAGCCATCAACATAATGTTTGGTGAATCTTGCCTTCTGAATGAGCACAGAAGTGAGGTGGTGTTTCTTTACTTCAAACTAAGCATTGGCATGATACAGCAGGTGATTTAAGTGCTGGTAGTTCATAAATGCCATTGAATAACTTTTTTTAAAAGAAAAAAATGTGTCTTAGGAGGAATTACTACTTTGACTATTTTGATGAACAGTGGCAGGCTTGTATACTGTGTTGGCTTGAGGTCAAGGACAACTGTATGTATAGAGATCTTGAGGGAGAGCATATTAAGGTTTTTATTTGAGACCAGATCTTCCAATTTTTTTCCTTCAATTACAACTCAAGATTCAGTTTTCAGATGACTATGTAGACAGTGAAGTAGTTCGAGTAATTTGAATGAAGTATATGTATTTGTATTCTTTAGGTTTCTTCTTTGGTAATTTGCTTTGCACTTGTTCCAAGAGCACATAGAGAAAGTAAGCCCTCATTAGGAATAAAACACAGTTTCTAGGGGAAGTTGTAGATAAAATTTGTCTGGTTTCAAGAGAAAGCGCAGGGACGGTAAATTAATGCTTCTTATTCTCATAACTGTTAATTAACATGTCAGGCTGTGTTGTAGGATTGACGAGACTGTTTTATCTGGCAACATTTTCAAGGGAAGAAACAGGTCTTAAGGTTGGGATTTTTTTCCCCCTCAAGTTTTCTCCAGCAAATTCTGGATTTGACTCTGATTTCACTTCCATTTGCTTTAGACTAGGGAAACTCCACTGATGTTAAATAATATTGTTTTGTTTAATACAGGATCCAATCAGAAAATTAAAAATGGCACCATTGTGTGTCTCGTATTTCCCACTGTTTGTATTCAGAGCAAATATCAGGAGTGCACATCTGGTTTTGACTCCTTTCTATGCACCATTAATGGACAGTTTATTAATTCAAAGTTTCTAACAAATGTGAAAACTGTCTTCACTGCCTCACTCATAGTTCATTGATATTAGTGGTAGGGTTCCCACTAGTGGCAGTGACCTTTTACCACTCATAATTAGTGCTAATCTAACAGCCTGGGCTTAAAGTGTGGTACTAACTAACAGTCTGGTTTCATGCAAGGGTGTTTGGTGGGGTTTTTTGTGGGTTTTTTTGTTTGTTTTTGTTTTTTCCAAGAAGACAAAAAACCCCATGAAAAAGCTCTTGTTTGTTAGCTAGCAACAAGAGAGCAGAGGAATTAAAACTGTGTGTATGAGTATCTATATATAAATATGAAAACACAGCACCTGAAGTCAGTTTTTCCTAAAAGTAATCTGGTTTGTATGCTAATAACTTTTCAATGCATGTTTGTCTTCTGAAGCAAAAATCTGTAGCTGGCAGATACAGGTTATAATAGTGTAGCTAAGTGTTTTAAACCCAAGTAGGGTAATCTAATTACAGTTAAACAAGAAAATGTAAATGTGGCTTTGCAAGTTCATTTATTTACATGCTTCTCTAAGGGAGGAAAGCATCAGTAAATACCTATTGGATATGTGGTGTGACACTGTTAAGTTTTAAAGGTTTTTTTCTTTATGGTTCTCCAGTGGTGTTACTTTTTCTTCCTACAAACTGGATAAAATCTTACATCTGCTGTTACCTACATCTGTAATTATTTTCAATTAAGTTTTCTGATATTTTTAACAGAGAATGAAATATGCTATGTGAAAAACTAGCTCTCTTGAAATACATTTAAATCGTACAGACGTACTGTTTTATCCATATGTATGCACCAGTCTGGCCCTGGCATAAGTTACTTTCTGAGTATAATGCATGTATTTGATGATCATAGCTAATTTCTGTCTTTACTGTGAGTAGCTCTGAGCTTATCTCTTTCTCTCTCACCAGATGTGGCCAACCACTGGGGAATGGAAAAATTAAACTAAGTGGGCACTAAAGATAACATTTTTATGATCACATACTCTGTAAGTTCTGCTTTGTTTCTTGAGGCTTTTCTTCTCTTCCCCTGATCTCAATATTTTACTTCAAATTTGTGCTCTCATAAAGATACTGCTGGTCTGTGCCAGGAAGAGAAACAGATTTCTGCGTCTGGTCGTCTTCCTGGTAACACACAGACAGCATTACCAGGTATTCAGGACAGACTTGGGACTTTCAAACTCTTATATCGAGATTGCAACTGAAGAGAGACTTTTTTTTTAAATCACCTGTTTCCAATATTAATGTATGTGTGTACAAAATGCCAGAAGCAGCACATTATTCCAAAGCAGAGTTTGTGTATAGCCATGTCAAATGCACGTAGACTCTGTGTTTCAGTATGACAGAGAAAGGAGCTTGTCTTCTCCAAACCTCAGCTCTTCTCACGATCATGCAAATAAGGAAAGCTAGCAGTTAGAGATGTTTTGCAAAAAGCAAACAAGTAGTTTTCAGTAGGAAGGTTTGGTTACAGGATCCCAGGACACCCATGCACACAAGAATGGGGCCTCCTGTATGACTTGGAACTGGGATATGTGCACACCTGCATGCAGCTCTGGGTGTGAAACAAGGACACCAGGAACGGGTAAATACCCATTTTGCTGCTTGTACCAAATTACATACAAGCTTTTTGCTGCCTAGTGATATTTTTTTCCCCTCTTTCTGAGAAAGTTTCTTCTAACAGTTGCAGGTGGCAGACCCTTTTTCTAAGCTTGTATTCTTGTGTGTCCTGAGACATCTAAAGGAAATATTTCAGGCGGGGGAGTAAACTGAAGAGAGAACAGGAATGCTGTGCAAGTAGGGTGAGATTATTCCATGTGATTTATTTGAGAGAGAGAAAATATTAAGAAGGATGGAACTTGGGGGGTTGTCAGTGCTGTATGAATGTACACTTGTGGGAAAGAAGGAAAAGGCATCTCTCATTTGAACAGTCTCATCAAACAAAGTCTGTCTCATTTCTTTTTCTTTATTTTATATATGAGTCAAAAGTATATTTGGACAGCTTGAGTTAAATTCTGTTTTTTAGCTGGAACAGTACAGCTAAATCCTTGTGTACTATGAGTTGGCACCACTGCACTGAAATCAAGAAAGCTTCGTTGATTTACATCAGCTGTTGCATATTCCTAACTAGAAAAAAAAATAATGTAATGCGTGTTGTAGATGTCCAGATCCAAAATTTTTCAAGTCAATTCTTTAGCTAGCTTGTTTGGGAGACAAGAATATCCAGAAAAGTATATTAAAAGAAAGCCCCTCATGAATTAAAATGAATATAGCACTCCAGGTGTTTCTGGTTGGACTATATGCTGTACCACAGGAATCCCAAGGAATGCTTGCTTCATATATATGTCCTAAAAAATTATAATATTTAGTATAGCTCCTGTTTTGAGGAAGGATTATTTATGCCTAATCTCGCAGACAGTAGAGAAACTATAGGATATGTATAAACAAATGGTGTTTAAACTGAGGATATATACTGAATCTGTTGTGCTAATGATACAAGGAGATGCAAATGGCTAGTAACGAGGTTCACAGCTTTAGAGGGTTTACTCAAACAGGACAAAAGCATCACACCAAATTGATTGATTGATGCAAGCCAAAGCTCACCCAGGGGCAGGCCTTGAATTACCTGCTACAGCGCTGTTTTGGCCAGAAGCTCAGAGGAGCAGACTTTGAGGAAAGTGTCTTCAAGAGGCAGTGACCCCACACCCTCCCAGATCAGAACTTGGGGGAAACCAGAAGCTGTTGGCCTTGGACAAAATTAGTGTAATTGGTCTCATCTTGGGAGGAAGAACTATTTTCACTGGCATGTTTCCTCCTCAGCTTGGCGAAGAGCGGGATGTTATGGTAAAAACTTGGAAGACTGCAGACCGTAGGCTGTCTGTGGGCTGCTGCCCATCTTATGATCCATCTTCAATACCACAGCATTTTTTCTTCACAAGATAGCAGGGTTACAAGCAAGACTTTTTTTTTCTGGCATTAAAATGGTTCCACGTTCTCTCCCTAGGACAAGTTACCTCCTGAGCCACGAAAGCTTCAGTTTAGGTGCATGGAGCCAGGCACACACTGCTTTTTGCTGCATTTGTGAGGATTTGGCATTTATATTTCTGTCTGACTCTTTACCTCCAGTTGTAGCTTTTCCTATTCTTACATTTGCATGTGAAAGGTACTCTGGCTCTTTTGCTGGTGTCCTGCACCTTTGGCAGTTTTATAATGACCTAAAAAAAGGTATAAAAGAGGCTTCTTGGCATAATGGATCATCCAAACTCTGCTGCCAGATCTGCCCCACCAGTGACGGCTACGCAGGAGGTCTTTGTGTCTTTATGTGTTTAGTCATAACTTCAGAGCATCTTTGTATCTCTGCCCTTGAGGGGGAGGGATGTGGGTTACAATGTCTTGTCACTGATTGCCTCTTTTGAAAGACTCTCAGGCCTAAGTGAAGTCAAGAGGAGGATAGGCTTGTGTGGAGGGGAATGGTGTGAAAAGTGTTGTGAAAGGTTGGAAGCAGAGTGCTGGAGAAGACTTTGGTTTAATATGCCAGTGAGTTAAGAATTTGCAATTTCGACCTCTTTTTATTCCTTGGAGTAAAAGATTGAAAAGGAGAAGCTGAACTTTGCGTTAAAACAAGCTTTAAGCGTAATAATCTACATCTGAGAGCAGACATTGTGTTGGAGAACAGGACTCTCAGCCTTTCAGAGGCTGCTGTGCCCACCGAGATAGTGAAGGATGTGTGACCACATCCCTTATTGATCAGCATGGGTCATCTGCTCCTCAGAATACAAAGGAGAGGTGAATAGTGAAGAGGTGGCATTGGAAAAAGACAATCCAAAAGGTTGCTTCTGGCAACCTTGTAAAATGAAGTTTAATCCTACTGTTGAACAAAAAAGTCCTTCTGGCAGGTTGCTTAAACTGCACTCTTTTATCTGACAGTAGAACTGGCAAAGGAGGCCAGCCTAGGGGAGAACAAGAGTTTTGGGATACTCCACCGTGCTAAGACTGTGCAGAGCTTCATCCAGCTGATTTACAGCTGTTCTCTGTCTCTTTGAGAAAAGACTAGTTTACCTGGAAGCTTGAAAATAGCTCATGGTTGCTATAAAAAAGGTGGATCTTAGTGGGTGTAGGGATTATTGATCAGCTGAACTTTCTAAACTCAAGAAGAAGTTGGGCTTGCATTTTGAGTAAGGTTTCTTCTCATTTTAACTCCACAATGTTCTTGTCCCCTGCTTATTTTGACAAGTTGCTAATTAGCAATATGATTCTTGTCTGTGATGGTTTATATTAAATATCCTGCCTTTTTGAGCGCCCAAAACTCACTGGCTTTAATGCAAGTTTGTGTTATACTTGCAATTCATGACTAGGCTTCGTTTTAGCCATCTATATTTAGTTGTTCTAAGGCACTGTTGAGGGAAGAGAATCTGCCCCGACAATACATCTCCCAAGGAATGCTGGTGGTGTGAACCACTGTATTTATCAAACAATTTAGCACAGTGGCAGAGCAAATCAATGGTAGGTATAAAAACATACAGTTCTTGTAAAGTATATGTTGCACTAAGTACCAAGATTATATGTTGTATCTCTATGCCCTCTTTTTGTCTTGAACATTGCAATCATATCTGTTAGTTGTTGCTGCGGGGAAGGGAGGGGAGAAGGTCATGTGTAACACTGGGTCTCATGATTGTGTTAAGCGAGCCACAAAAATCAGATATACTTACAGATTAAAAATCAGGGAAAAATAGCTCTTAAAATATGTTGGCCACAATAGATTCCACTCCTTAGGTTCAAAATGCACTTAGTCATATTCAAGAATGGCAGAGTGACCCAATGCTTATCATGGGAATGGCAGAGTGACCCAATGATGAAGGGGATGGATGTGGACTCCTGAAATGTACACCACAATGTGACAGAATGCACCTGCAACACTGTTACATGAAAACAGATAAGCTTCTAAAAGCTGGATGTGAAAATTCTCTTTTTGAAAATCAGTGAGAGAACAGTAATAAAAATACCTTGTAATTTAAATCAAATCAGAGTCCTATCCCAAAAGTGATATATTTAAACTCTCATTTTTTCAGTCCAGTCTGTATAAATTAATTCCAGACTGAAAAATGGCAAATCCGTTTCAATGTTAATTGTAAACAGATAAGGTAAACTGGAACAATTCATTGAAAATTATACCTATGTTGAAATATATCCTTTTTATCTTATGTGCCATATTATGGAACGAAAAACATAATTAAATCTGTACTTTTATACCCAAGTGACTTCTACAAATAAAAATGCACTCACAGAATGATATGACAAGATTTATTCCTGTGCAGAACCACTAATGGAGAGATAAGTGCAACCACCAGAGTGTCTGAACTTTCTAAACAAATAGTTACACCTCTGTTTACACCTTCTCTCTGAATTTCAACTGCAGGCCCAAAAATGCAGGCTCAAACTGGTGCAAAATACAGGTGAGAATTATTCTGCAATCGAGACTGCTGAGCTGAATGCAAATTTAAATAATAGGAGTCTGCATCCATCTTCTGTCCTCTTGTGTGTCACTTATTTTAGACTCTCAGCTCTTCAGAGTAGGGAGAATTAATACCAATTAATGTACTTTATGCTCTAGTTCAGTGCGTAACTCAAAAGACCAGTAATAAAGCCTGAAGGATCCAGACAATAATATGATGCAGACAACTGTTCTAGCTCCCCCACTACCTTATTTCCTAACATATAACATGTGTTTGTTCCTGGAAGATAAGATCTGGGTTTAATCACATCCTTGGACAACCGATGGACAATAAGAAATAGCAGGAAGGGGGGAGGTACTTCAGGGAGCAAAATATTTGGGTGAACTTCCCCTTGTATATTTGGAGAAGGGTAGGACTTAAATTTCTCTGAAACATAAGCTGGCTTTTCTTCTTGTCCACAAAGAACCTGTGAGTAATTGGTATGCAAAAGTAGTAAATAATATACTCAGATGTTTAATCCACAGAGCACATGGCACTTTCCTTGTGCTCATGTCTCATCTTTGGAGAGCTATGAGAGAAATTTAAGCCATGGGAGTTCTTGAACATACCTGTATCACTCTGAGAAGTGTCTTTTCCAAAGTGACTGAGGGATAGTAAACTGCCACTGACTACCTATAGGCTGTGTAACCGCCTCAGCCTGTGGGCTGAGCTCCTTGGCACCCAGGGCAGGCAAGTACAGAAACCTTCCTGTCTCCCAGACTCACAAAAGATATCTGTGCTATGCCCAGAAATCTCTTTTGCTCAGCAAGAGCAGAGTTACTGTGTCAGCCTGCATCCTGAAATGACACCGATTTGGACTGCCAGGTCTTCAGCCCTTTCTCATGTCAGAGGTTTGCCAGGAAAAATTATAAATGGTTTCAGCCAGAGAACCATGTGTTAATCATCTCGCTTGTCATTGAGCAAAACAAAGCTTTTGAAGCTAGTTCAGAAATTTTCATCACATCAAAATGCAAGCTTTGGCTCTGCCTACCTGTGCAGTGTTATTCTCGTGCATACATATGAATAGGATAGCCTTGACTCAAGATCTAACAAATACATCCTGATGTAGTGAATGTCAGTTGAAAAACAGCCTTGAATCCAGACTACTTTATTCATTTTGAAAAGAACTTGCTGGATGAATGTACCAAATCTTGGGAAATGTTAGTGTCTGTTAACGGGAAACTGTCCTTGCAGTGTGTAACAGCTTTTAACTCGGGGGGTCTTGCCTGGCTCTGGTGCAACCTCCCGAGCTACTACTTTTGATCTTCTCCATTCAGTTTGCAGTACAGATGTTGCCCTATTTTTGAGGTACAAAACAAACACAATTTACAAAGGAAAGGGTGTTCTGTCTGAAGATTGTAGAGATTTACATCTACATTGCTCTTTCCTTTTAGGAAGCTTGAAGCATTTCGCTAGCTTTAAATAGCAGTGCTTTGTATCTGTCACTGTACCTGTCATTATCTCATTGTTAGGGTTTGTATGTTTGGTTAGTAACACATGCTCATTTGCCTGATTAGCACCATCCTTTAATTTCATTTAATAAGTATATTTCAGAGTCAGAATGATCTTCATCAACCAGAATAATTTAACTTTGCCATGTAGAATTAATTAAGGTGAAAACTGTCAAATGAAATGTAAAAAATAATCAGTGGTTCTCATTAAGAGATAATAACAAGATTTTTTTTTTGTTTATCAGTTTTGGTTTGGTCCCAGTATCAAATTTTAAGAACTGTTATATGTTGTGAACATTCATTTTAATACATTTGATCTCATCTGGCGCCATGCAAATAAATAAAATCCTAAACCTTCTTTTGACAACCAATAATTAAGACTATGAACTAAATACTGCACAAGAGCTTTAAGAATAGGTAGCTAATTTAGGCATACGTCAGGAGTTGGATGGAATATGTAACACTTGAAAGATTAGATGAAGCAGCCTCTGTTAGAACTTAATGACTGTCTCCAAGAGCTGAATCAGTCCTGATACGATTTTGGGAGATTTGAGACAAGCAAATAAAGGAGATGCTGTTAAGAGGAAAGAAAAAGGAAGATCTGTGGGGCTGTAGTCATCAAAGAACTGACTTTCAGTTCCCATTCAGAATGCCCTGCTTTGGTAATCTAACCATCACTCTTGTCCTGTTTAGGTCTTCACTTGTTGTCTGCACCTCAAAGTACTACACCCAGTGTTGCTCAGCACATCACCTGCATGCCTGTACTAGATGCACCTCCTTTGGTATGTAAAACCTTTGGTAAGGTCTAGTGTAATATGCATAGGCAACAAGACTGAGTAACTGTAACATGGATGTCAACTGGGACAACATTTGAGGTAAGTACCTGGGGATGTGTTTTTAAATCTAGTTCAGTAATGACTTGGAGCACAACCAGTGGCAAGGCTGGTGTAAAACATTCATGGGACAAGTCTGGAGGGGGTGGGCTTTGAAATGACTCAGACTATGGTGAATGAATTGGTGAAATGGTCTTAAGTAAATGCATGAAATTCAATGGACAAATACAAATTATAACAGTGAGATAATGCAATTCAAGTGTCAAAAAAGGACCATGTAAGCAGGCAATAGTGCTGTGGAGAGGGATGGAAAGGAGGGTTTAATGGGCAAAAAAAGAAATAAAATGAATCAACCAAGTGATTCTGTTGGGGGAAGAAAAAGTAGTCATTTTCATTCTGAAATATGTTAGTAGATATGTGATTTGTCAGAATCTATTTGTAACTGTGGTCAGTAGTTCTAGAATCTTATTAGGAATATAGTGTATTTGAGGTAGAGAGTTAGGGTTCAGAGGAGAGTGTCAGGGCAGTAAAGGGTTTAGAAAAACTGGAGGATTTTGATTTGTTTTATGGAGGATAGAAGACTTGGTCCAATTTTTCTCTTTTGATAAAGCTGGGTGTAAGAAGGATAGTCCTGACTGATTTTGCATGTCCCCTTGGGATAGGAAGTGGTTTGCAGGAAAAAGGCATTTTAATGTCAGGAAGAGCTGATCTCCCAAAATAGACAGCTGTTCAGGGTGTCTATGGAGTCTCTTCCTTTGAAGTTTTTTAAGAACAAGACAGACAAGTATCACCCAGGAATGCTGGGATACACTTACCCTGACTGGTGAAACTACTTGGCACCTTCTGTCTGCTTGTGTGCCAATTTTCTCCCATGGGTGAGCAGAGTATGGAGGAAGGCAGTAGGTATTCGTAAGGAGTGCACTTGCTTCATGGTGTCGCCTCAGCCAAGGAGTCAAAGCTTGGCCTGAAACACTCTAATAGAAGTTAAATAATAGTCACAAGATGAAAGGATATGTAGGTTAAAACACAGATGCTTGTTGAACTAGAACAGACATTGTGGACTGGAAAATAATTTTGCAAATACAAAACATTGGCTGTGTTTCAAATCATGGAAATTCTTCCTTCTGAAATGTGCAGTTTCTACACAATGGCAGCATCGTTTGTTTTCTGGATTTCCTTTGTGTTGTTACATTTCCAAGATTGTGGTGAACAAAGAGGTCATCATAAACTGTTCAAGGAACATGAGCTCTGTGGGGTTAGAAATGTCATCCTGATTGCTTGCAATTAAATCCAAGAAATAGAAGTCTCACCCTTTCCAGCTTGTTATTGGGCAATGAGCCCAATGAAGTAATTTTCCTTTGATTATGCAGCCAGTCCTGAACGTATGAATTGATTTGATGACTGCATGTTGCAGTTTTTATTTTTTTAATTTTATTTTATGGATTTTATTCTGCCTAGAGGCTATACAGTATGTTATGCTACCCATCGGACTTGGCTACAGAGTCAAGCTTGAAGAACACTGTTCTTTTCTTGCCAAGTTATTCAGCCTACAGTCACTCAGCCTACAACAGCTTGTCAGCTCTACTGAAAAGTGCCAAATAAGACTTTACCATAATGTTTCTTCCCCTCTCCTTTGCAAAAGACAGAACGTTTCTTGGATAAGATCGAGCAGAAGTTCTTGTGATACATGGCTAAGAGCTCTGTTAATATCTCTTGGGTTGAGAAGAGGCAACCTGGTCCTGTTAACCATTGAGTGCTGAAGAGGAGCCAGGAAGAAAACAATTCTTTCTCATGGAGTTACAGGAATGTTCTGTTTGTAATGCATCTATGTTTTTATGAGCTTCAGCAAACTAAACACAGAGGGAGATGTAACTTCCACCATTATGCTGTGGTGAAGAGAAACAGCATGGCCTAAGATCACAGCATGAAGGGCTACTGAACTATACAGGAGGAAAAAATACTGTTAGGAATAAAATGCTCCAAAGGCTTCCATGCAACACATGGCATCATTGTCCGATACAAGCTGAGAAGAATGCTTGTTAGAAACACTCTCAGGATAGCCCATAAAACTTTGCAGGAAAACTGCATTTCAAGATGAGCTCTGAGCACACTGGCAGCAACAACAGAAACACTGGCAAGGGGAATGAGGGACAACAGTAGAAGCAAACCTGGCATCTGTGTTTAGGGAAAAACTCACTACTCTTCACACCTTGGATATCTCGGCACCACCTATGGAGGACCACATGGAGCTCGCTAGTACCAGAATTCCGCAGGTTAGTCCCTGGCAATTCAGCTTGATCACTCTTACATACATTGTACATTCCAACTCTTCAGGGTTGGAATGGTTTCAATTCTCTAGCAAAGAAACCCAACCCACGGCTCTCTCCACCTTTTGCAGTTTCTGCTTGTGAGAAGCCGTCGCAGAGCAATTTTGCTGTTGTGCATTCCAGCATGGCAGAGTACCACTGTTCCATTCTGTGTAAGCAGGCTCCAGTATACTGAATGAGTTAATGGCACAGTGAGGAGTCTGCATCTGGCTACTCCTGCTGTGCCAGTGGTGAACAAAAGAGCAGGAAGTGGTGAGAGACCACGACAATAATAGTACCAGAATAAGAGCAGGACCATCATAAAGACCTAGACCATTGTTACAGCTCTAAAATTAGGGACATAATCATAATGAAAACCTCACATTCTAACTTAATTTAGGTTCTGCTGGAAGAGCTGCAGATGCTTTCCCCCACAAATTGTGCTGCTTGGACAAATCTTCAGGGGTTGTATTTATCTGCATTGCCTCTTAGCCACAACAACACGTGTGGCTGGGAAGGTTTCTGTGTTGTGGTCTGACAACACTACAACTCCCTCTCCTCCTCTCCCTCCCTCCCTTTCTTTCCTTCTCTCTCTGCCTCTCTTCCCTTCTCCCATTGTCAATCCCACTGGGACTTTTCTTTCAGGCTCTGCTGCCAAATTCTCCTTTTCTCTCCTATCAGGCATTCTGCTTGTACATTGCCAGAGCTCTCTTTTCTTCTGTTTGCTTTTCTTTCTTCTCCTTTTCTCTAGTCTTTCCTCTTCAGTTTCCCATTAAATCCTTTTTTGTGTCTCACTACTTTTTAGGTTTTTTTCCTATTTCCATCTTGTGGAGCTTTTGCCTACAAGTTTCTGTAGTTACAATTTGTTAGTGTAGGTGTGGCATTTTCTTTTGCTTTGACTGATGTAGATTGTCTTTTGGAGGAAATGTCGGTGCAGTTTGTGCTTCCAGGTAACAATTACAATACCTCATGAAAAAAATACTCAAGATTTATATCCTACAAAAGCACAGAGGTGTGAATTGGTTTGACTATTTTCAAGCTATGTTTATGCAAAATTAAATTCTTCTTTTTCATAAAATTCACAAGTTATACAGTAACTTCACAGAATTCCTTCACAGAAGGAATGAACTTCACAGAAGGAATATGGATAGAGGAAAAAAAATATTTTAGGAGTTAAGTTTTCTGCAGTATTATATATTCTGCTTTTAACAAATGAATAGGGGACTTTGAAGTGTTCTGCTAAGCAAATCTAGCATGAGAAATGGTCTCTCCTCTGTAAATGCTGATATGTGTACATTTTTAACACCAAGTACACTATTATCAAAACGCTTCGTATCAGTTGTTGAAAACAACTTTCTCCATATTTGAGTAATGTTTTGTATTCATTTATTTATCTAGGATGAGGAATAGCAGGAACACAAGAGATTTTCCTGGGAATGCATCCAAGAAGTGCTGGTGGATTTCTACTTAATCAGTTTGTCAAAAGGAGTACTTTTTCCAGCATGCAACATTATTCACTTAATTTTTCATTAGGCCTTTTAATGTAAGTACTATTAAGGCAAGCAGCTGTGATATAGAAATGTTAACTGATGCCAGATCACTTGCAAGTCCTGACTTTTCATCTGTGCAGCAACAAACTGAACTATAGGTCCTGTGCATTGCTGAAGGATAGCAGCCACCACACAGCCAGGCTGAGCGGGGGCGGCTGAACTGCCTGCTCCCACA
Organism: Aegotheles bennettii; assembly: GCA_013398125.1. Lineage (NCBI taxonomy): Eukaryota > Metazoa > Chordata > Aves > Caprimulgiformes > Aegothelidae > Aegotheles > Aegotheles bennettii. The sequence continues at coordinate 554,023 of VZRW01007024.1, read as the reverse complement.
AACACCACACACTTACTGCAGTCTTCCTTAAAGTTTGCTCTTGCTCTCTCTTCGTATATCATAAGTGAGTGTTACTCATAAAGGATTTGAAGTCCCCAAGCATATGTGTCCATTTCCACCATTAAAGTGGATTCAGGTGCTTGGCATGGCTGTCTCCAGGCAGACTTCCCTTAAATAATTGATGGCTGCAGTCCCGCTGCCCATGTTTCTCTGGATGTACTCACGTTCTGTTTATAGGGTTTTCATACAAGCCACTGGCTGACAGAACACGTGGTAAGGATCTCACACTTTTTTATTAATGTGACCTATTTTCATGTTCTCAGGTGACAAATTATGCTAAATGAGCTTTCTTACACCTACTATGATACGATGAGAAACTGGCACGGCAACCACAGCTGTCCTGAAAAATGTTGTAAAACTTTTAGTGGTGTGAGGCACTGGGATTTGATTGCCAAAATATGTTGAATGAAAAAGGGAGAGACACATCTTAAAAATTAACCTTTCAAATATTTAACTGTGAAGAAGTGTGTTGCATTTTGACTTGGCTGTTTTCTTAAGAGATAGTTATAGCACTTCTACACTCGAAATCCTGTTACAGGCAAAACACAATATATCACATGAGTTGAACCAAGAACTTGACTTTGTCTAGTTAATATTTTGTTACTTCAGTCAAAATGATCTAATTAATTCAACAAAACCTCATAAATGATACAGTAAAAATATTACAGAAGAAAGTCTTCCCATTATTTACCCCTTTTCTCTGGTGTTATATTCACCCTCCCACTGGGGCATTGGTTTTGGTCTTCCTCAAAAGGAAGGAGGTGTTTATGAAGTTGTGCCAGCATACTGAGGGCAAAAAGGGTTATTGTTTGTTACACAGTGACTACCAGTTTGTTCCTTGGATCCTCCTTTGTGTACTTTATAAACAGGTAAGAAATTTGCCATTTGCTTTGGGCACAGACTTGTATAGTTTGTGAAACCAGACTTAGTAGACATGATACATGCAAACAAACCAAAGCAATGCACTGGCCAGGCCAACTTTAAACAAGGCCTTGATGATATAATTCTATACAATTAACAATGGGTATTTGATGGCTTTTGCAATGTAATGACTCTGGTTTCTTGATAAAAGTTTGTTTTGTTTGAAAACCAAACTGTTTCATGATTTGCAAATGGAATTACCCATTTTTATTATAGCTGCACTAATTTCTGTGTTGTGCTTTTCAGTTGCAGTCACAGCAGAGGAACTCCAAGTGATGTTTTATGTCTACTCTGTGTATTGGGGCTCCCTCTAGAAAAAAGGTAATTTCTATCTCTTAGACTTTTTACTAATTTCATTGACGATTACAATTTTCAGAATTGCTTTGCAAATGCTCTGCTGCAGCTCTGAAATTTCAAGGGCAAAACCAAAAATTGTTTAGAGACTGAGGGAACTGATTTGTGAAAACAATTGGTGAAGACATTAAGTGTTTCCCTAACAGTGTGATGTGAGTATAATCTGCATATATTTGAAAGATATGAGTGCTTAAGTCAAAGGAGGGGACTTAATGTTCTCTCAACCTTGGGAACGGGGGCAGTCATGAAGCACACTTTGGACCTCCCCTCGCGGAGTTCTTGCAAAGAATCCACCAGAGTCCATTGTTTTAAACAAGATGGTTTGTTTTTTTGAAGACTAAAAAACATGTATGACATGATTTGCTTTCGTGTGCTTGGAACTACTTGGATGCTTTTGGAACTGCCTTGTGCTTGAGAGCTTGAAAACTGCTGGTTTTGTCAGGATGCACACCTGTAACCTCCACTGATTTCAGTAATTTGCAGTCTCAGTCTCACCCTGTGCCAGCTGTTCAGCCAGTTCAGTGTCATCTCCTTAACCACAGATAGCACTTGTAGCCTAACAGAAAGGAACTTTGTCTCTTTTTACATCTTTGCTCCCTCAGTCCATGTAATGGACTAAAGTACCAGTTTATGGTTTGACCCCACAGTTAAGGACAGCTTCATTTCATGGAAGTTGAGGCCCAGTTTCCTAGACAGGCCACTGGATTCTGTATACCTCTGGCACTACGACATACATGTTTTGTGCCAGTGTTGTTTGAGTTCCTTTATGCATTGTGAAAGCAATAAATTCAGTACAGTAGCTTGTTCTGCATTTTTTTCCTTTTGTTTGCTTACCATTATTAACTCTGCATCATTTGTTTTAGTAAAAGCTAGCTTACAGTTTTCAGTTGTGTAATCCTCAGTATGCTAAAGGCTGTTGCATTAGGTCGTACGAAGCAGGAGATGGGATTGTTAAAGAGAGAGCTTTGTTCCAAGGTGTCTGAAAGTACCTTTCTATTTTCTGCTAAGCTGAAAGCGTGTATTGGCTGTGTTGGCTTTAAGCAATTTGATGGAAAAAATGTTTATTTCCCCTTCTATTAGCTTTATTGTAATTTTATATAAAAACTCTTAATTGCATTGTGCAATTAGATGTTTTGGATTAAAACATTGTGGATGTTTTCCTCCCTGATTCAGATTTCTGGTCTTGTTCTCTCCCTTTTATATAAAACCAAGTGATGGAGAAATGGTCAGTTTTGAGGATGGGCTTCTTTAAGAAAGCTTATGTAATCCTCCTTCCTTAAGCAAACCAGAGTGACCACCTTCTCCCCACCTCTGAGAGACAGTTCCTGAAGACTCGTCTCTTCTTTCTGTTTATTCTTTGAATGGAAAGCAGGTTTCATGATCTTAATTCTATCATCCTCCACCCATATCATGGTACAATTGTGTTGCTTGTTTATCTTCTATATGGTTTATAACTGATTAGTAATTAGTAATAGAGGGCATTCATTATCGTAAGTTTCTTATTTATGTATTTCTGTTTATCTGGAAGTGTAGTAGTTCACATTGAGGAAAAAAAAACTATGCACCTCACCAATTTTATGATGCATATCTCAATGAAAAGCAGAATGTTAGCAAGATTTCAAATTTATGTTCTCTTTCACAAGAAAAGGATGATTCCTAGGACCAGGGTTGAACTGCATCATGTTTTGTAGCTTTATTCATGCCTGACTATGCGACCCCACTTGAGACAGGACCAACTATACCTAAACCACTACCCATAAACTGAAATTGGGGGCCTGCAGTTATTCCTGTCATGGCACTATTTTTTTTCAGTGATAAATGACATTCCCATGCATGTGCATGGGGGAGTCAGTTTTTTGTTATACAAAAGTCACTACTATCCTTTCTTTCTTTGATTTTTGTGAACAAAGTATCATTGAACGAATTTTACAACAAGTCAGCAGTAAATTCCTGCTTTTAAAACCAAGTAAAGCAAGATAAATGTTATTTCAAGAAACACTGCACCAAACACAGATGTAAATAGTGAAAAGAAATACAGTAATAAATATAGCATTTATGGACTAGCCAACCTACAGGCTTGCTGATCAACAAGACAGGAGCTTTCAAGTCTACAGATAATGTTTGCCTCATATAAATATGTTTGAGTCACACTAGGTTTTGTTACTTTTCTTACAAGATAATTTTCAGAAAAAAGATCTTGGTACTGAGACTGGACACAGCAGTAGCAGAGTATATTAGTTGTGATGATTTATTTCTTTTCCAATGCTTTGGGTGACACATTCTTGAAATATTAGTGAATTAGCTTCTCTCAGCTCAGCTGCTGGAGCTGGTGTTTCTCCTCTGCTGACATTTTGCCATGTCTCTGGCTATCACTGCATGTACTCACAGATGCAGTATTTCTTCTGGCCTCATATTTCACATACAAATACAAAAAAAAAGAAGTATGAGAAGTTTGAGGGAAATGATTTTGTTGTCACAGTTGGATTTTGGAAGAAACTGAAGCTAGATAAGCAAAGCAGACTCTGAGCCGTTTGAGAGCTAGCTAAGCATCACTGAAAATTATACAGGAAAGGAGTAATTCTGCAAACTGAAGTGTAGAAATTGGGTAATACAGGCGATCGTTTCTGACAAGATCCTTACTGTCTGTTATTCGGATAGAAAAAGACAATGGTGTAGTTAGTAGCTTCATGGAAAAAGAATTGAGACACCAGCATTTGCAGAATCTCAGTGAGTAATAATTGCAGTTTTTAAGCTATTATTTCACTATTCAGGATTGTATTTGAAATGGAGAAAAAAAATGCTTGTGTTTACCAAGGAAGATGCATGGAATTTCCACAGGAAACTTTCAGATGCTGCTGGATAACGGCCTCTGTTATTGGTGATTAAATTGCAGGAATTGAGTCAATCTGATTCCCCAAATCAGTCTCAGTTAAAGGGTAAGAATAGGAACGACTCGCGTTGAAGTAACGTGGGCTGCATCTTCAGAACTAAGATTAGGTAGCCTTTGCAGGTGGAGTACTTATCCTGTGTTTTCTGCACATTAATATTGAGCTCTCAACAGAAGTCTGCCTCTGGCCACGATTTCTGGCATGCTTTCCTCAGAGCTTTTCTGCTTCTAAACCATTCTTTTAGGGACTCCTCTATTAAAGCTCGTACAGGAGAAGTAGTGATAGAGAAGAGAGTGAGTAAACCCAAGGCAAATGTACGTTTTGTTTACTAGTACTTTCTCATTCTGAATTTTTTGTCACAGCTTTCAAAAACCATTTTAGAAGAACAGTAATTGTTACAATATCCAAGTCATTAATTATCTGGGAGTTTTGAGTTTGCAAGTAAGCAGGACAGGAATGGCTATTTGGCAATACTTTCATAGTTTGAGGTAGCTCAAGACTACGCCTTTTTTTTCACTATCCCATATGTTTTCCTTTTCCAAATGATTATGATTTAAAGGAACATTACACGATTGTTGCTTCATTTAACCTTTGAGCTGGCAAATGGGTAAAGATGAAATGAATGATACAAGCGTTAACTTTTCAAGTGTAGAGCAGTAATTTAGAAACAGTGTAGAACAATCTAGTACACATTTGACTCTTTTCATAAATGCATTATAGTTCTCTGGTTGTTAAAGAGAACTATCTAGTGGTTACAGATGTCATCAGCTTTTGTCCAACAGCTATCAAGGACTGTATCCAACTTGAAAAGAACAGAATGGTTTAAATTATCTGTGAATAATGCAAGGTTTGGGATTAAGCTCTGTAACATAGGAGGACAAATTCTGCCACCTGATATGGCTTTACAGAATCAATTTTTGAAATATGGGTTTCTCATCTGACTAATTGAAAGTCCCATAATATTTTTTTTTAAATAAAAGTAACAGCCAGAAATGTGAATTGAAGCGGTTACGCTGGGAAATACAGTCTAGTGTTGTGTAGCCATGGGGGGGGTTGGGGAAGGAGGCAGAATAGTTGGCAAATGGCACACAGGAAATTTGGTTGCCAAACATTTATCTTGTAGAATTGAAATAAAAACCCCTCCATGGCCTACTTTATGATAGAGCATAATCAGCATCTTAGTGGTCGGAGTGTTACTCCATGGCAGATTGCACCAGTGTGCTCTCTACAACCTGAACTCAAGTAACATTTGTTTGTCTTAAAAAGACAATACAAACTCAAGACCTAACTGAAGTATCAGCATTTTTTGTTTCAAGAAAAAAATTCGATCAAAACCCACTTGAACCATAATTCAAGTTATTCCATCTCTGTGCTGGTTTTCTGTCTAAGTGTGAGGTGTACTCTAGCAAATACCTGCATGAGAACAGAGTTGTGACTGCAAGTTCAAAGCTGTAGTGGGAGTTAATTTTCATTAATTTAGGATTGTGTTTTGTCCTTTTAAGCTAACGGGGCCTTGAAGAATCACAGAACTCTCAGCAGGTAGATTGTGCAGAAGTGAGCTCTGAAATATTTTCAACTCTTCTGGATAATTAATTTTAGTGACAGATTATTCTGAACAGACTGTCAGTGCAGAGTATTCCATTGCATTATTCTTCTCTAGAGCGGGCCAGTTTATTTCTTTGCACTCTTTATCTTGCATCCTCCTAAGCACATGCTGTTAACTTCTTTGTGCTACTTCTTATTGCCATTATTGCTCCTCCCTTTAGTTAGGCCATTCCAACACAGGCATTGCACCTGCTTAGATAACTTTAAAACTACCTCTACAAATCCCTAAATCCATTACAGATGCAAACAAGAGTCGTGCAGTGAGACACTCTGTCTTTTGGACACCAAATTGTCAACAAAAATCTCACTATCACTTCTTCACCTGCTCATGTGGTACCCAGCTGTGCGGTGTTGGCCTTGCCTTCGCCTGCAGGATGAGATATGCTGTTCATTGCTGTTTATTGCTGCTCATAGATGAGATTCCTATTTCTGAAAGACTCTCTGTCAATCCTTAGTTGGCCCCTGTGTGTTTTTCCAGGGAATGCACAGAATTAGGTTTTGATGAGGGAGAGAGGGGTTTTTTTGTCCTTCTTCCACGTGCGCCAAAATGTAAGTGCATATTGTAAAGAAAATATAGCTGCATAAGGAAGCAGAGTGGTTAGAGCGAAAACTTCTAATAACTTTGGAAGCCAGTATCTTTACATGTTTCACATTAGAGTTCACTATGTTAACACTTGGCCACAGCGCCGAGCATGTCCTAATGTGTCAGAATTACAGAAACATCTGGGTTGAACAGCTTCATGCCGATCCACTGAGGAAATTCACACAGGATTCAATACCTTTAAAGATAATTTTGTTTTCTATCTAGGATAGGTTGCATTGTTCTTATATACCGATTTATGAAACACACAGGAACGTTTTGTGTTGGGTTTTTTTTAATTTTCTTTTAGTCTTTAAGTGCCTACAGGGCACATCTGTGCTGCTTTATTAAGGGCTGCATTATGGCTGGGCCTTGCATGGCTACAGTGTGGGAGAGGGAGCAGAGAGGTTCCTGTTCCCTTTGTGCAGCCCGTCAGAAGCCTGCCAAAAATTACAGACCTCTCCAGAGCCAGGAGTAATCCTTGAAGAGAAAGATGTTTCTGCTACATCTCTCTCCTGCTGGCCGGGGGAGCTGGCTGACCACGTGGGAAAGTACCAAATTACCCTGTTGCAGCACAGCCAAGGTGCTCTGGTTTGAAGCCCCTTTGCTGCAGGCGTTGCTTCCCACACATGGCTTGTCCCTGGCAGGCCCTTCTGGTTGGACTCAGCAGGGGCAGCACGTTCACTGGCATCCTCTGATCTTGCAGTGATGCTGTTCTGGGGACAACCAACTCTGGCTCAGTGTGTTTGTGTCCCACTGGTGCAGAGAGACGGTCTGTAGCAGCCACAGAAATCTGCCTTTAGACCTCTCACAGGGTGTGCACAACTCGTGTGGTCTGTAATGATGTAAGTTGATCCCATCTAGTGTCAGAAGGGACTTTTTGTTTCCAAAACTTCTTTGCATCCCTGACAAGTGTGCATCCTGTAATTGCACTGCTAGATAACCCTTACAAAAACCTAACAGCAAGCTGCTGTGCCAGGTATGACTGTGGCCTCGGCATGCAGGTTGGTGTTGTGCATCTTGAATTTCACTCCAGCAGATGACCAATGTGGGGACCAGTCTGGCAGCCAATAAAATAACTGCTGTTAAACTTATTGGGCAAAGCAGACATCCTCTTTTAAGGGGTGAGGGATTGCTTATAGAGTCTTCCTTTTTCCCCTGCAATTGCTCTTGTGCTGGGTACATCCTTTAATTGCTTCTTACTGGCTCTGAAAGCTCAGCCTTCATCTGGTGTTCAGGTTGGACTTCAGATGAGGCAAGAAGCTGGAGAAGAGACATTTTGTGTGTAAGAGACTGGCCTTATCTTGCAAGATAGCAAGTTTGCTCAAGTTCACTGCTTGATCAGAGTTTCAGTCATGAATTAGAGATCTGCAGGGTTGAGGACACAGGCTCAGATTGGTACGAGGATCATGGCTTTCTGTGTGGAGAAGAGAATGTTGTTGTCCTTGGGTTTCTGTATGAGATAAAGCAGACTTGGCCATGCTTGCATAGCATGAAGCATACACATACTTTTTTTTCCAAGTCATAGCCTCCAATTTTACCCACATTAAGAGCAGTAAATTAAACTGTTTCTTGTGGTGACTGTTTCCAAATAGCCTGATAAAAATTTTCTGTTCTGTGTCCTTAATTAACTTGAATGTTTGTTGTTTATTTTTTCTTCCAGTGAAAGGGATGATTTTCACCTGCTGTACTGTTGTTAAGCTGACTTGATAAGTTCTTACACTGATGGAAAACAAGTTAATGCAAAATGCAGCAACTTAAAGCAGAAAGAGGAAAGACTGATCGCAGAGCCAGGGGCAGCAATACCAGCTTGTCACCCAACACTGATCTGCTTGAGTAGGAATGGGAGCTTGGACTCTAATGTCCCTTCTCCCAAAGGTTTGAATTTTGTGGGGTATAAATAAAGACCTTTCTTTCCTTGAGGGAGAACCTTCTATTTTGTGCTGACTTGACTTGCTCTTCACCAGGCCAAGTAGATAAAGAGGCAGAAGATCAGCAAGACATCCTTAGGATACACTAGAAGACTGATGTGATGCAGGCTCTTTCTCTTGGCTGTGGAAGCCTGATTGCAGTTTCCCTCTGCTTTGAGGTAAGTACCTGAAGTAACAGGCTGCACCAGAGGTGTTGCTACTGTCTTGCTTTCCTGTTACAACGGTTGTTTTGTTATCTAGATCTCAGCAGCCTGATGAAAACCTGACCCTGTAGCGCAGTGGTGGTGTTGCCTGCATGATGGAAACTTGGTCTCTTCCTCAGATTAACTCCTGCAAACAGGGCCTTGTGACACAGCAAGCAATCTGCTGTCTGTTTCTTTCTACTCATGTAAGTTTTGAAGTCTTGTTAACTTTTGCTTTGATATATTTCTATCACAGGAAGAAACTGATTTTAGACATTAATCAGTGAATGTTCGGGGCAACAAATGGCTTTTCTAGGGATCATTATCAAAACTGACTCTTGTCTGATGTGCGTTGTACATAAAGTTGTGTCATGTACTTCTGTAAACAGTGGCTGCCTGCACCATTTCTGAGCATTGAGAGACACCACCGTTCAACACTGGGGGAGGAATGCTGGCACATAGTGCTTCAGGTCATTGTCAACTTCCCAGCCTTAAAAAGCACCATAAACAAAACCATAAAACCTCTGTGATGAGGTCTCTGAAAGTGTTACCTTCTGGGGGGTTTTCTGCAATGAGAACAAAGCACCTCTGTCTGAGGACTGAGCTCTCCCGGTGACTAATCTGAAGCTGTAGACTCAACCCCAACAGGAACTGGTTTCTCTGCTCTATATTCCAGCTGCTGGGCATGGTTTGTTGACTTTACCCTGTCCAAACCTTGTAATATGTGTACTTAAAAAAAAAAATCTCCTACAAACTTCAAAAGATGAAAGACACCACTTCATAAGTCTTCCACCTCTGAGTACAGGAAGAGAGTGCCAACGTGCAACCATGGTTAGGTTTAATGCATTGTTGCCAAGTATTCAGAAAATATATTGAGGAGTGCTATGTGATTTTTGTATGTGCTGGAACATAGATGTGGAAAGCATGAACGAAGCTTTGCTTTCTTCCCGTGTCTGTGGTTTGTGATGACTTAGAATTGCTTAAAATGTTTTGTCAAAGTGTGGTATGTTGAAGAAAAAAAGTCATTTTATTGGTAGCAATTCTATTTTTCTCTCCTTTTTTGAGGTCATGGGCCACCAAGAAAGCACATCTCCCAATTCAAAAAGAGCAGATTTTATTCCTTTCCTCTATTTTTTTCAACCACCTCTTTTAATTCCTTCCAGAAAGCAGAAAATAATCCAAAGTACTATCATTATTTCATTTATTAAAATCGAGGAAAGCAGTTTGATTATTTATTTTTCTGTTCCTGCCAGCTTTAGCTGCATTACAGAATGTTTCTGGCGTCTGCTTTCCTCTCCATTGCTAATCAGCCTGGTACTGCCCTTGTGATGACTGCTCACGTTCTGCCTTGACAACCCACCTCTTCTGTAGCTTCTGAAATACTGTGATATAAATGTCCATATTGTAGCCATTCCCTAAAGGTGAATCCTGTACAGAGGGACACTCCTAACATCAATCTGCAGGGTCTTCCACAGGCTGGCTTATAACGTTACCTAATTTTGAGAGCCACTTAAAGGTTCATTTAATGACATTTCTTATTATTACTTTCATTGTCAAAAGAAGTGATAATGGTGAGTATCTGCTGGGTTGATGGTACTTTGTGGTTTGTTTTTCTTTTCATTCTGTTTTTTAATCCTGAATTGGAAAATAAAGAACAAACATTTTTTTTGCCTGGAGTAAATGCTAGGGAAAAGACATAACACAGTGTATTTCTCTGCATTAAATATTAGATAAGCGATGCAGCTGGACTTGTTCATTTGGCTTTCCAGATGTTTTCAAGTTTTTTTCGAGTCCCCAAATGTGCTGGTAATTGGTGTGTTTTCTAGCATTCAGAAATACCCATGTATCAGCGAGAATGGATTTCATGTTGTTTCTGGTTTGCATCATTTTAGACGCACTTTTCTTGGCTATTTGTAGTACTGAAGCCAGCCCTGCTTTTCAAAAATGCATAGTGTGAGGTATCACATTCACACTGGTTAAGGGAATTATTAATGAAATAAACCCATGATTTTCCAGGGAATTTATACCTATTGACTATGTGTCCAAGGGGATCACCTCATCAGCTCGAGAGAGAAATTCCATGCTGAAAAATCACAGGATGGTGCCTTGCAGTTCTCGACTTGTTCTTCTGACACCATGATCTGAATCAGTTTTCCCAGGTATTTTCAGATGGAGAGGGATAAATGACACAAGCTCTTATGTGGATCTGTTCCCTGTTTATTTAGAAATATTTATTCAAACTGCTTCATTTTTTCACTCTTTTGCAAGATCCCTGCTGAAACTGATGGATTGTTTGTGCACAATGTTTTGGGAAATATTTGATGCAATTTAGTTGTTTTCAGTCTTTTTAGCAGATAGAGACAGGATAGGGTTGTCAGTGTGTTGAGTCAGTCATCTGTGAGCAAAATGCTTCGTGGATGTTAGTTCAGAAACGATTTAGCAGTTAGATGGGGACGTTCCTCAAAGAGGCTCTTTTTAAGAGTATTTTGTGTTGTGCAACAGAAATCTGGAGTTGAGAAAGTAAGTGTCCTGTTCCCTTCATTACTTTTTCATTTTCCCCTTAGCATTGAATGGATTCTTCATAGCTAATAGGAAAAAAATCCTTTGCTCTTTGTTCAACTCTTCTTGTCTTCTATAAAATTTGTTATTTGAAAACAAATTTCCTGGAGCAAAGTGACAATTGCGCCAAGCTTCTCTGGGCATCACAGCACTGAAGTTGTTCACATAGCACCTCCACATTCACATTAAGAGTCATGTGCTCTGTGTTCTCTACTTTGCTGGTGGCAGGACCTTCTGTGGAAAGTCAAAAGAACGAGCTTGATTGCACTGAGCAACAGATTCAGCGAAACCATTGGCGTGCCTTTGGATGGCATTTCCACTGGAATGTCTGAAGACACCTTAAGGTAGGTGCTGAGTGTTACTTTGTTTTACAGTTGGTAAAATTAAATCACTAGTTTAAATGGTTCACCTGAAGATCAGATAATAAATCCAGAGCATGTGAAACACCAGACTCCCCTGCTCTCAGCCTCTAGCAACATAGCTCCGTTTAGCAGAAAAGGAAAAAAAATCCCAAAACTCTTTAATTAGTCATGGAAGGAACAAATGTGTATGAATCTCATACAGTTTCAATCACAGAGCTGTTCTCCATTGATGCAAAGCCATTCTGGGGCCTGAGTTCACAGGGAGAAAGGGTGACTGAGGTGAGAAGTGTTAAACAGCTGAGCAAACCGCACATGCACTTTAAAATGCTGCAGGGTTTGTAAGTTCATAAAAACCTCATAACTGTAAGGTTTATTAGCCAGCATAATAATTTTCCAAGGGAAACAGGGGAAGATGTGAGTTAATTAACCCTCACTATACTGCATGTGCTGTAACACTGGAGAAATATATTATTTCTCTTTTCTGTATGCGATTCACCAATGTAATGGTGATCCAGAGAGTTAAGTGGCTATAAAACCAAAACAAGAAACATTAGCAAGAGTGATACTAGGATGTATTATGTTGAAATGCTTCTAGTAGAGATAGCTCATTATTAATAAATACTCTTGCACATGAGGGGGGAGCCTTTGGGAAATGTTTTTCTGGATGATTCTGCCTTTTTTCTCCTTGATTTGCAAGAGAGCTGCATTCATACTGCAGCATATTTGGAGAAGTGAACGTGGAAGATCAGGGTAACAGATTTCAAAGCAAAATCTACAAGTTTTCTTTTTTCTTTACATGGAGTGATTTATTTTTCTGATTCGAGTTTTGTTATGAGTTTGATCTTCAATAGCATAACTCATGCGGTTGGAGTGATACGTTGGTGGGCTTTGATGTAGCTGGCAAGTATCATTTGCAAAAACTTTGTATTTTACAGATAGGTTTTTTTGCAGGAAAAGTAACTTTTTCCACAGGACTCTGGAAGGATTTTATAATGCATATAAATGGAGTTTATAAAGGTTTTGGCAGACTTGTGGCCCGCGTTAATTTGTATAACTCACAAGGTCTCATAGTGAATAGTCAAGTTTAGTACTCTTGGGTTCAGGTAAAGATTTCTGGATACATTTCTCTGACTCTGACCTTAGGCAGCATATTTTCTAGACCAGAACATGTTTTCTCTAGTGGGAGTGGGACTAAAGCGTGTATATTGATCATACCAACTCCTTCTCTCTGATTTAAGGTATAATTCACATGCCTAAAGCGGGTAGCAAATATAAAAGTGTCCAAACAGCTGCATAATCTAAACATTTTAAAATAAGCAATTTTAAAATAATGCCATTCATAAGTTCAGTTAGCCTCCTAACAGTATGGCTTATTAGTCAGCTTAATAATTTTCTAAGGGAATTAGGAATTGATGTGAATTAATTAACCTTCTGGTGTGTTGCACACATTGTAGCACTGAAGAAAGTACCACACAGAGCAGTCCTTAATTGCAAATGTTGGGTAAGCTCTTTTATACTGTTCAGTGAATACAGTCTCCACATTGCATCCAAATACTGAGACATTTGCAGTAGAATATCAGCACTACTCTTGGAGAACAAGTGTTGATGAAATGGGGGATGGAAGGAGACCACTTTGTTTTGCCATCATTGTATGGGTTTGAGTGTTTAACCTTTTTATTTGCTGATGAGAAATCAAAAGCGCTGGGTCATATGAGCACAGTGATTATCAGAGGCCCCTGATTTGAATAAGACATGATCAGCTTGCCCTTAGTCAGCAATACGTACAGCATCTTAGTAGTCCTCATTATTTCTGTATTTATTTGCCTGTGAATGTCATTACAACAGAGTTCAATAAGGAAGACAACATTTCTCTGTATATTTGTGCATTCAAAAATAGCTGAAAATTTCTCCAAAATATTAACAGAAAAGAGGAAGGTTCAAAGGGCTGGGGATTAAATCTGTTAATATAACAGATTGTGCACTCCTTCTGTGTGTAACAGAGTAGTTGTGTTTCCTTCAAGGAAAAGAAAGGATATTTGTCATTTAGAAAGATCACTGTCAACCTGGTTATGTCACCTGAAGACAGATTTTTATCCTGGAGTTGAAAATGGACTGCTCAGCTGAGTGGATTTGCTTCTGAGTGGTTTCACTTGCAATTTGGGAGACTAAGGGCTAATCCAGGAAAGGGCTTTGGACACCTGAGACTAAAAGCAGTGGAACAGTGTCACACCATGGAGCTCACCTACCAGCTGCCCTCTTGCTGGGCATGCAAGCTTCTTACAGAGTTGTTTGCAGGCTGAAGAGAGTTTGAGTTTAGCAGAAGGTGCTAGGTCACTAATAATTTTAGAAAGTGTCCAGATACTGATGAGACTTGACAACAGAATAGCAGAAATATCAATCCAAATGAAACAGTTCTTGAGTCCACTTTTTTGCTTTTAGCTTTCTCTTGAATGTCTGTGTTTTTTCCAATAATTTTTTTGTAAGGGTAAGGTACAATAGACAATGATCCCTCTGTGGCAATCTTTCTTCTCCTTGATCTTGAAGGTATACTAATTTGAAAGAATCCTGTATTTCTTGGCTTCCATAGTTTATTTACTGCCATTGCCTCTGATGCTTGTAGGAAAATCATAAGAGTACAGCACTGTGAGTAATGGTTCACTGGGGGACTGATGAGTTCCTGACAGGTCGTCTGATGGCTGCTGCCATGTTGCAAGAAACTCAGAGAAGCCCTTCAAATCATCAGGTACTTTTCCCTTTCAGGAACTGCTGCAGTTTCAAAATTTCCTTTGAATGATTTGTGATTCCTCTTTGTGTCCTGTGGGAGACCAGAGACTGCTGTATAAAGCCAGTCTTTATGGGGGTCCTCCCTGGTATCCTACTAGAAATAATGTACAAGGTGCCATTGGGAAAAGATGGGTTGCAGCAATACATATATATAGTGGATGATAAATGCAGGTGACAACAAAGAAACATTAAAAAGAAGCTGTTATAGGAAAGCTACAGAACCAGCTGAACCAACTCCTTCAGTAAAAATGAGTGTGATCCATCCAATTTGGTTATTCCAGCAAAGCACAGAGCTTAGCTTATCACATTTTTGGTTTGATCTAAACTTACAGAAAGATTTATTAGAAACTTAAACTGTATTTTGACACTTTCAAGGTTTTTGTTTCAATGTTTTACTGTGGTTTGTTTTTCCCCCCATTCAGTCATTTCTGTGCAGATACAAGTTTTCCATCAGCTGAGGATGTAGTCGGATGAATTGGTATCCCTGAGCTAATAGTCATTCTGCTGGGGCCCTAAACTGAGAGGGGCAGAGAACAAGCATGCTTTGTTAAGATTTTGAGAATAAAATGAAAATAAAATGTGAGCAGGGGTGTCTTTTTCCTTGATGTTTTTTGACCAGAGGTGAACTCAGGTGGAGGCAGGAACGGCGTTTCCCCCAGCCATCAGCGTGGAGAGGTAAGCCAGAGCTTTCTGCAAGCCAAAATGGCTGTGTGGTCAAGTGAGATGGGCACCTTGGCTTGTTAATCCCAACTGGTTCTGGGTGTAGGATAGGATCCCGAAGTGCTCAGTGCTCTGGAAACCTCACTTTAGCTAAAGGTACAGCAGTCAGGTGCTGGGCTTACAAGCCGGAGAGCTGGAAGCAGCAGGCAGGAGCCACATCTGCCTGTGGGAACCATCTCATGGCAAGAGTTGAGGCTGAGGAGGGGTGAGGAGTACCAGGGCAGGAGGGAGGAGCAGGGCTGCCTGGCCACACTGGGTGTTCCCCTCCAGCAGCGCCCTGTGGTTCTTGGCAGCCCTCAGAAGGAAAGGGGTGACACCAGCCAGAGGAGGGGTTTCTGTTTTCAGTATATCGGCCAGCTTTTGGTCCCTGCTGCCAAAAACACAGATTTTTATTAGTGCTGCAGAAAGAAACTCTGTTCAGGGATCTTTATTTTCAATTCCAGTTTAATTCAAGTCAATACTGCAAAGCGTACTCCACTCTCCACCACCCTAATGCCATTTCACAGCCTCAGGTGGGGTTGCCCTCATGTGACAGAGTAGAAATGGGTTCTAGGTCTCTGGGGAGTCTAATTTATTATATCAGATTTGATGCATAAATGTGCAAATTATGGGGGTGGTGGGAGAAGAAAGGCCTGGGATATGTGAACTGGTTTCAATAAGAGCCTGTATGAAATTTCATCCCCTTCTCAAGAAGAAACAAGCCTCCTCTAAATCTCTCCCATTTTTCCAAGCTTAAAGTAAATAAGTAAATAGCTCATGCTCCCACTTGTTGGCTTCAAATGAAACCCAGAACTTGAGGGGGGTACAAAGGAGACAGAAGAGGCCATTTAATGGCTTGAGAGAAAATATTTCCAAATGGTTCAGGATGAGGTAAGGTTGGTTCTTAAGAATTTCCCCATTTGGCTTCTGTAGCAGGGGATAGCAACTGAAGAGTTTTGTTCACCTCTTCCTGCATTTGCTCTATGCTAAATAGCTATGCCAGGTACTTGACCAAAGAAATGTTTAATTACTAAAACTTCAATTTACATTAGCTCCAAGAACTCATTTTTGTTACTTTCTTTAATTGCCTGAGCCAAATAAACACTGAAGAGTATCTCTCACTTTAATTTAGGATTTGATTCAGCAAGATAATTTAATGAAGTGTGCATATAATTCACAGCACATTAGAAGTCCCACTAAAACCTGGTTTTGCTGTTGTGCAGTTGTTTCAAAGCTGGTTTTATTTCTTGATGCACCAAGACAAGCCAAGCTTATTTTTTTTTTTCATTTCAGCTCAAGTTGTGAGCAGGAGAAAAAGGCAATTTAAGGTTAAGTGGAGAAAAAGTTTGTTGACTACTTGGGGAAAAGCTGAATTTTAAGTAGCAAAGGATGCAGAGGAGCAGAAGTGTGTGTGAGCTGGGTGTTTCTCAGGCTGCAGGTAGATGCTCATGGCCATGTGCAGCAGTACCTGGGGGTCTGCGAGGTGTGGACAGGAGGCAATGCTTTATTAAATACCCCAGCATCGCACAGGGCTGGGCTGGGCTGTGCTCTGCTCCTCCCCAGAAGTGCAGTGATAAAACCTTTGCAAACATGGGTGTTAGTGCTTGTCAAAAATGCCATTCATCTATTTCTCACTGCACTCTAGGTTTAACCTCTGCTGTCGTAGCTGGGCAAACAGACACTAAACGTGCACATCTCTTTTTTTTCTGGATGCATTTTGCTGCTTTCTGTATAAATAAGCTCTAGATACTTTCCAGTCATATTCAGCATATTTCCCCTGTTTTTGCAGAGCAGGTGATCTATCAGTGGTAGCTCTGTCAGTTGTAAATTATTGGAACTGAATTGTTTGTTTAATTTGCAGCACATCTTCTGTGAAACCTGATGGGTCCCTGGAAACTACTGGATCACTCCCATTTCTTTAGCTGCTCCTCGTGGAGAAGTGCAAGACATTTCTGAGTCGGCCAAGGGAACCCAGGCTCAGGAAAAAGACAGGCAAACCACTAATGAGCTAATAACAGTAAACAGAAAGGAGGAAGATCAAAGCGGAGCAGCTTGAAACGAAGGGCCAGGTGGACACCAGAAGGAAATGGTGAGTGCTCTTGCTTTGGCGATGGGGGAAGATAACTTCAGAGCAAACGCTTACATGTGTACAAGGAATGCAGCAGCTAGCAAGTTCAGGATGAATTTTTCAGAAAGTAGCCAAATCATATTGCACAAATTTATAATTCCTGGTATACACAAGGTCACAGCAGTGGTGCTTGTCTCAGTCTTCTCTCTGGCACTCCATGCTCTTCAGTGAGCTTAAAGCTGTCCAAGGGGCTGGGGGTGTGGAGAAAACTATTCCCATCTTCCTAACATCTCTTCACACATCTGAAGACCACCACAAAGAGAACTGCTTCTCTGCTCCTCAGAACAAGCAGTCCTAATGCTTCAGCCTTTTTCAATAAGCTGTCTTCCCCAGACCCATCCTTGCCCTTGTTCCTGTTCTCCAGGTTTTTTCCATTCTGTCCACATCCTCCTGGGATGATGATGCCCACAGCTGAGCCGCCTGCCTCCCACCGCTGAGCCAAATGCAAGCATTTCACCATGTGTTTTACAGATGAGATTTCTGTTTATTTTTCCCAGAATGGTCTTCCATTTTTTCCCAGCAGCATGATATTGTTGACTCATATCTATGATTTAATATATTAGAGCTCAGCAGTGAAATGGTTGAGGGTTTTGGCTTTTTTTCTTCCTTTTCTTTTCTCATGGCTTTAAGAAGAAAAAAAGGTGCTATAGGATCACTGGCAGATTTAGCTTGTTTAATATATCAGCTTTCTTGATGCTGAGGTTGAAAAGCCACATTCACCAAAGTACCTGCTGATGTTGTGGATGTCACTAAGACTGTAGTGGGCTATCAGAAGATTTGTACAGCTCCTTCTTTTAATCAGTATCAGGCGAGAGGTTTGTGCTTGACTTCGGGTTTGCCTGTCTTCACAGAATGATTTAAATTGTTGTTTTTATTGGGTCTGAAGTCAGACTTTTGAAAGTGGAATTAAAAATCCAGTCGCTATTTCTGTTTGTTTCAGGGAAGAAAAAAGTTTGCAGGCCCTTTGCTGTCTGTGTTACAGCAGTCTGAACTTCTTTTCAGCCATAGTGTTGTATGTGTGTCAAAGCTTTTTGCTTGGTTTTGTTGAAAGGCTCAGTTTTGTTATGCTTAAAACTGTGTTTTCCCTTGCAGGTCTACACTGAAGCTGTTATGTCATGAGAAATATCAGAGAGATAAGTCCTGCAAAGCCATAATTTGTGTGCAGGCTGACGCACTTCAAAAGCATGGACAGGAAAAAAAGGTTTGTGTGGGTTTTTCTTTTTCATTTTTAACACAATTTGGAAACAGATGAATACTTAACCTCTTGAGACCAAACATATGTTAGTATGAAATAACAAACTTGTGTGTTTGTTGCCCATTTCATGACTACAAGCTAGAAATATTTTGACATCACTAGTTAAAGTTTGATAAAGCTAATTATTGTCTTAGAAGCACCCAAGATGCTTGCTATGCTGGCTGCCTTTCAGTGCATCCCACTGAACATCGTGGTGCTTTCCAGTCAGAAGTTAGAGACCGTTTCATTAATGCATATAACAACCTGGCAAAGTCTCCTGACACTGAATGTGCACCAGCTGCGTAAATCCCAGGGTATTTATTCCTGTCTCTTCCTTTCTTCTTAGGAAACCATTTAATACACAGACTGTATCTTCTGCACACATTCAAGTGGTAAAGGAAAAAAAGAAAGGGAAAAAAAATAATCTTCCAATAGCTCATTTTCAGCTCATGCTTTGTGTTTCAGATAAATTTGTGGATGTTGCAACAGCTGTAGACTCTGCAAGGCGCAAGTGTCTCTTGATTTAGTCTGTGACATGATTTTGCTCATTCTTCCGCTGCTTCCTGAGCTCAGCATGTCCCAGTGTTGTTTGAGAGAGATACCAAGTCAGCTGGCTGCTTTTCCAGTCAGTATTACTCTCACCATGCCTTTCCCTACAGACAGCAACTTCTGTGTGATAAGGACAAGTTTTTGGCTCTGAGTGTTCATCAGAAAGCACCATTCCTCTAGTAAGTGTGTTAGGCTAAGGTCTCTGATCCATGTCCAATTTGTCTCCTGCACAACACTCTCCTCAGCTTTAATGCGGCGGGATCGGAAATAATCAGACTTCCAAACAACATCGTGTGGCTGAGCACACAGTACAGAAACCAGAGTGTTTGAGAATTACAACACTATCTGTATCGTACACATGGAGCAGCCCATGAGAGGGAGCTTTATATCACAAATGTAGCAGTGGAAATCGGAGTCAGTCCTCTCACTCCCCATCCTGCATTCCCGGAGATAGGTCAGACAACAGCACGAATGCTTCAAGGCTTCTTTGTTTAGTATTTGGGGGTTTCTATTTTATTTTGTTTTCTTTTTTTTGTTTTTTTTTTTGTTTTCTGCTTTTGCAGCTTATCCTTCTGTCTTCTCAACAGCCTGCTCAAGGCTGATATACTCCTGGTGGAATCAGACACTTGGTTTTATCCCTAGTCTGTTCTGCTTTTTTGCCAAATCTCCTTCCCACTTCAACCTGGTCAGGGGGAGCAGTGGTCATAGCCAGGGAAACTGAGAACACGACCCTGCTATCTCTTACCACCAACAAGAAAAGTCTGTAGACAGCTTAGCAACCATCAGATCTGGAGATTGTCTGGGACCAAATACTTGTGAGGGTTGCCGATTCATGCAGAATTATACTAGAATGGGTATTTCTAACTTTAGGGGAAAAAACCCTCCCAATAAAGAATAGGGTTGGTTTAGTTCTTAGGACATTTAATGATGTACTGGCACATAGTAACTGCACTATAAATATAGTCTGAAAAAATATGAGCTTAGTTTGGAAGCTGCTCTCAGCTAAATTATGGGGTTTTGATCCTGACCTAAACTGATCCCACATGTTCCTGGATTCTCCCAACATTTGAGTGCACAGTAAATCAACCGTAGTTTTTGCTTTTTATTGCAAAGAATGAGCAGAGGAGATTGGGAATTATATGACTTTGGCATCTGTTTATCACATGGTTTAGGATTGTTTGATATCTTCTTAGCTTTAAAGTTGAACTAAAGTTTCAAACAGGTATGCAGGATTAAAACTGGTTAACTGGCACCATTTTACAGAACGCGGTCTGAGGTTAACCAAAGTGTTCACTTCAAAAATATTCCGTGCCTCTACAGAGAGGAATGCTAGTGCTGATCTTACAAGTATTAATGTGTTCTGCTCACATGTATTTCACATTATTGACTACGTGAAGAAATAGTACCACAGAAAAAAATATCAAGCAACTTCCTCAGTAATAATACCCAACGCTTTAAAGCAACAGCTGTTGTAGCCCTGGATTATGCTACTTCTGTTCTGAAAAATGGGCATGGTCAATATTTCTTCTTTTTTCTTCTTCTAAGGTCATCTCTTTCCTCTTCTTTGCTCCTCCTTGTTGTGCCAGCTTTAGTGGTGTTATTGTAAGCAAGTGTCTGTTGTGCAGCATGGTTGTTAGCCTTCCTTCCTCAGCTCTAAGGCTCTTTGCATTTCTGTTCACAGACACATTTTTGTCACCTGATCCCTGCTCATCTGCCCTTCAGCCTTTTTTATTCCTAAGATATTTTTTATTTTTTGTCTTTGCAGTCTGTACCTGATAACTTCTTCCTATTCTTTGGCTTTTGGGGGATTTTTTTGCAAGTTTGTTTTTGTTTTTTAACTTGAGAGTTGGTATTTTATGTTCTTTAATGGTAGTACTAAAGCATGGCTAAACTATATTCTTGAACTTGGCTTTCCTAATGGACAGACTTTCCCCTCTGAAACATTAGTCTTGCAGCATGATTTTTGTGAGCTGACTGCCCACACAAGTCTGCTGCCATGTGGGCTGTAGAGTCAGCTTGTCTGAAGTCTTACTCGGTAATTACCAGGTAATAAAAGTTAACTGCCCCATAAAACCACATGGAAGAACCATGCTATTGCTGGCTTGTCCTACTCAGCCATCCTCTTCCTGTGTGCTGGATCTTTTGGGCCAGGGAAAGGGCTAACCAAGGTCCCTTTTGGCTCTCTTGTCTGTGTTTCTGTGATAACTGGTGTCCTGGTTAGGGGCTGCTGAAGTCAAGGCTCAGAGGATTTCTGTAACCAACTGGGAGCCTTAGGCAGTGAATCTGAACTAAACAGTTCCTATTTTATTTATTGGGGGGGGGAGGGGGGAGATAAATAAGTCACTCCAAAGTTATCCTCTAACACTTGGCTGTTTTCTAGGCGCCTTGAAAAATGTTTCACCTAGTGATGCTTCAAAGCTAATCTCCTGCAGCATTAAATCAGCTGGTGTAGTGTGAAGGTGTCTAACATGGCCTCAAACAGAGAGCAACTATGCAACTCGCCTGAATTGGCTATGACTCAAACTGGCAGAACTATTCTTACTTATCTAGTCTAGTCGGGGTCTGTAATAGCTTTATGGAGAAATGAAAAATGTCAGGTTTCTGCCAGCCTGCTAACAGGATTTATATCCCTTTGTAACTCATAATTTATACTACTGTGGTTCTGGTATCTTCTTCTATCGTGTGTGTCTTCTGCCTCGTTTTTTAATCTCAATGAGATAACAATCCCATTTATTTTTTTCTTTTTTCCTTCTCCTTTTTTATTACTAAGTAACTGAGATTTCAGTCTTCCTCAGGGGTTGCAAATATATCTGCTCAAAGTTCCTGGTAGAATTGTGAAGGAGTTTGAAGGTGATACAGAAGGCTGTTAAAATGGAGGGTGGGTAACTTGGGAGGGTAGGCTGCTGAGTTGTAGTCAGGCAACCAGAAAGGACATTAGGATGTCATTTAATCCATGCTCTGGCCCCAAAGCAGAATATTTACACTAATATTCATAATAGGTGCTTGTTTAAACTGTCCTGAAAGATCTCCAATAATGACAACCCTTCAGCTTCCTTAGGCAACTGCTTACCCTTAATGTTAGAAAGTTCATCTTAATCTTGAGTCTAAGTGTTCCAGGTTGTCATTTATGTCATGTCTGGATCCTAGACACAACCTGTTTGGGATAGTGCAAGAAGAATTCAGCTTCTTTCATGATTGTTGCACTGATTTTTCCAGGAGTGGAGGAGGAGAGAAGTAACAATGTGAAAGTTACTCTCAAAATGAAGTAGCTATTTTCAGTCCTTTTTATTCAGATTGATCACTGCAGTGCTGGTAATGCTAGCAGACACTTCAGGGTCTCCCCTTTGCAAGAGGGATCACAGCTAAGAGTTCCCTGCACAGAAATCAAAATCCTGAGCCTTCTGCAATGGCTGCACATGGCCATTCTGCTTTTAGTTAAAAACCAATGAGCTGTTACGCTGAAATCTAAGCAAGGGAGCTGTGAAGGGAAAACACACGAGAAAACACACGAGAATGCCTTGATTAATAGCATCCCTAAATGACAATGGCTGTTTTATAGTTTTTATAGGGATTGTAGTGTTTCTCATATATAAAAAAGGACAAGATGTGGTTGTAATTAATAGAGAGGCTTTGTTGAAGCTGTTGACTGTAGGGAAGAACCCAAGGGTTTCTCAGGCTCCTCAGTTGTAAAACTAACTAAATACATCTATGGCTGCCTTGTGTCACTCCACGTCATCTTTCAAAGCTGTAATTAGCAGATACCTAATGAGTTGTGGCTGCAGCGTGTGGATCAGATGACTCAAATATTTACTTTAGGCCTCTGATTTTGTTTCTCCATGCAAGGGAGAATAATTGGGTTTTAATATTTAGAGCCTCTTTGGTCGCCTTGCTTCAAAACTTCATTGTTTTCCAACAGTCTGTTAGACTTGAGTCCTCTCTAGTGTCTTCAGCAGCAAGGTACATCTAAAACATTGTGCTGAAACTCCTTGCTTCATTAAGCCTTTTTTTTGTAAGAGGTTTGCCTGAAAGCTGCATTTTCACTACTGTTGGTGGAGTCTGATGCATAAAATGCAGTTGGCCCTTTGGCAGTTATAAAGAGCAAATGAGTCAGTGACATCATTACCTTCCTTGCATTTTTTAGGGAGATTGCAGCTATCCTGTTGTGTTCTTCACAGTGGAACTTGTGAGCATAGGACCACCCACCCGCGGGTGGAAACAAATCAAGCTAGGCTATGTTTTTAGCTATAAAAGAGGTTCAGCAATTTCACCAACAGAGCAGGATAAGAACGTTTAGGAATCCAAACCCCTGACACTCACCTGGCACAACAGACTCTTCTGCCAGAGGCCATGAAGTGTGATGACAGTAATAATGTGATTTAGTCTTGCGAGCTCAGCCACCTCTTTTTCTCTACCGAGTTCACTTTCTCCCTCCCAAACTTTGTATTCATTTACCTGCCTGTGATGACTGAAACACAGGGCAGACAAATAAGATTTGCCATCGCGTTGTGACTATGGAAGATCTTTCCAAACGACCCACTGCAACGGTCAGCATTAAATTATCACCATTTCTAAGTGTTAGGATACTCAGGGATAATTATCTTTCAGTTAGCTATTTTTTCTACTCATTGGTTTTTCCTGAAGACTGTTCAAAGCCATTCTCTAGGAAATAACTGCTTGACTTCAGATGTGAGAACAACAGTACATGTAGACACAGTAAATATTGTATTACAAGAAACTTATGTGCCTGCAATGGATTTATTCCCAGAATCAGTGCTTTCTTAGACGTATATCTTGGGGGGACCTGAGCTGAGCATTCAACAGGTTTTGAATAAAGAAAGAAAAAGTGTGGAGGAGGTTAGTATGTGCTGTAAGAGTATCTGTTTTATAACAGTCATGGTTGTCACAATAAACATGATTAATTTGTTTTTCATCGCCAGCCACTCTCTTAATTCTTTAGTTGGTGGCAAAGATGAATAGGGAGCAAGTCATCCTCCTGAAAAGCTGTGAATTTAAACGGTGCCAATCTCACAGTTACAGGCAGTTGACTGAGTCACACGTGAGTTGCAGTCAAACCAGTAATCCTTTTCCTAACAGTGATTTTTAATGTGCCAGTCTTATTTTCACCTCAGCCCACTTGTATTTCTTTCAATGATGAAAATGAGGACTACTTTTTCCTTAATCAAATTTATCAGAGTCTATGGGCACTTGAGTGATTCATATAAATTTTGCAATTTACAGAAGATAGGCATTACTTTGGTTCCAAGTTTCCCCCAAATACTTAGGTTAGTACTAATGTCTTCGAGGCTACCCTCTCACTACCATCCAAACTCCTATAAATCACTTTCACTTTTATTTTTAAATTTGTCTTTGATAATTTTTTGATAAAATTATAGAGAAATTATGCCAGTGGGCTCCATAAGGCACACATAAAATAAATCATTACCTAAAACATGACTGGCTATCCTCCACAGGTTGTTTTCTTCTTTTTTTTGCAGTCATCTCTCTTGCCCATCAGATGTTGTTTATTTGGAGTGAGGTGCTTACCCATTAATTAGCAGAGTGACTGAGATGTATAGCAGGTCTGCCTGTTTTTAAAGAAGCTTGGGCATTGCTGGGTTAAGTTGCATTCCTATCTCTGCTCTTTGGATATCTGTCAGGTAACAGTTGTAAATTTGGGGTTGTATCTTACAAGTGATCGTGAAATTTGCTGATTTACAGAGATGGTCAGAACGGGCAGGCAAGGTTCTGAAACACAGTGGTTGTCCCTTCTCTTTAAGATATTTTATACTGGTAGGTTGAAAACCTCTCCAGACTGTGTGTGGAGTAATGTAGCTGTGAATAGCAGAGTTATGAATGACACAGTCAATTTATCTAAGCTGAGAATAAAAAGGACTAATGCCTGTGCTTGAGGAATGACATATGAGGGTTTAGCCAGTCCAGGTCAAAGTGTAGAAAAACTGTGTTTCCCACCTTGCTGAACAGGACTTGCTGCTGCTTCATGTAAGTGAGGCTTCAATGAAGTATCTGTAGTATGTACAGATGCTTACTTAAAATAGCCACGGTGCTGTAAAGTGTTAAATACACATCTTGTGTAGCATTTCAAACTCCATTTGTATGTGAAATTGAAATTGTCATTTGTCATATCCCAGAATGAGATATAACTCACAGACAATGAATAGAGTATCAAAGGAAAGGATACGTGATTTGGTTGTACTCCACAAGTAAAACCCACAGTTACATAAATGCCCAAGGGACACTGCAGATGCATCTGGTGGCAATGCTAGAGC
Organism: Aegotheles bennettii; assembly: GCA_013398125.1. Taxonomy (NCBI): domain Eukaryota; kingdom Metazoa; phylum Chordata; class Aves; order Caprimulgiformes; family Aegothelidae; genus Aegotheles; species Aegotheles bennettii. Next base: position 528,900 of record VZRW01007024.1, on the reverse strand, counting down.
CAAACACCCGGTCTCCAGCGTACCCTCCCAGTCTGGATCATCTATCTTTAATATACTAGAAATATCCTTACTAGTATGGGAAGATGACAATGATCTGATGTATAGTCTAAAATTTTGGAGTTTTGAGGGTTTTGGGGGGTTTTATTAACCTTACGCAAAGCTTTATAGCTAACTCATGTGACTGGTGGGAACACAAGTTTCCATGAATAATAAAGTAACTAAATGGTTTCTGCTAGCAAGGTAGCCTGCCCTGGCTGTCAGTCAAGCAGATCTGTTGGTTGTTTTCAGACTATTTTTAATGGACTGAATTAGAGGAAAATGCTTCTTGGCAACCATCATCTCACTTTAAAGATGTTTGTAATTCTCACTATGAAAGTTTCCCCAAAATGATCTGTTTAGTATCTGTTTAAAGTTAATGAGAAAATCCAGAACTGAAACAGGTAATGGGAGTCAATTAATTCCTTGAAGCTCTAGGGAAAGTGATTCCCATCAGAATAATTTAGGCTATCAGCTTGTAGTCTGCAGCTGAGGGACTGAACTGCATGGTGTTACCTGCAGCTGGGAGCATAACAGGGTAAAATCCTGAGTGTCCCTGCTCCACCGGAGCTCCCAACTTCCAAAGTAAATGGATATGGTCAGGCAAAGACTGGAAATAGTGAGCCCAAGAGATGCATGGCGTGACCAGACACTTTCCATTAAAGCCTTCTACCTCTTGGTGAAGCCCGTGGGCAAAAATAGTTGTAATATTCCATCCTTTTCTTCCAAAGAAGTGATTCATGTCTGGGATCCCACAACTTTTCCTGAAAGGGAAAGACTGAAGCTCCTGCTGTTGTAGGAGAACCGAGTTCAATGTTTTTCCTTCCTTCAGACCAACTGAACAAGAGAACTGGCATGTTTTCTGAGAGTTTTGTCTTGAAATTCCAAACCATTAAAAACAACAAAGCCTGTCTGAGTTACAAGATGGGATGTGGATAAATGACACAACTGTGTTTGCAGATGAACAGACCTTGAGGTCTTTTCAACTTGCTCGTAATGATTGATGTCGAATTAGTATTCAAAAAATAACAAAGGGCCTTATCATTTACAAAGTAGCTGCCAAACTGTTAGTGCAGCATAGTTGAGGGCTGTTTTACTTCTAATTGTGAGGGTTTGGATATTTCTGCTGAATGGGAGGAATGGGCTGCTTTGACCTAGCACACCAGCCCTCTGCGGTCTGCTGGCCAGTCTCCCCTTCATAACCTTGGAAATGGCTCAGCAATTTCAACCAAATTTGAGATGGGATTTAATCACCTTAATTGCCTGTGAGGTCTGGGAGCGCTGGGAGGTGGGTGGAAGGAAAAGATTCATGTTGGTGCCCACACTGACAGAAGCACAGTCAGAAACCATCAGTCACCTTGTGGGTTTGACAGGAGCTGCTGGGCCAACCCACGTCTGCAGACTTACCACTGCAGGTATCTGCAACTTGGGCTGGGGTAGGGGAAGAGCAGATGGCTGGGATTATTGCACTGGAAGGAGAAGTAGGGGACAAAGGGCAAAACTATATAGGAATCAAGTTGTGCTCATGGAATAAACTTCTGTTATTGGAATGGCAGAGCAGCCCCACGGGTCACTTTCTGTCAGGGTGAGATCTCCCCCCTCACCAATTCAGTTTTCAAATTAGATATCAGTTTGGCATGGTGACTTTTTTCAGCTCTTTTTTTCTCCACTGCAGACAACTTATTACAGGTATGATCAGGGATTCTAGGAGTTTCTTTAATTTTACAGACATTTATTAAATACATATATGGAATAGTGGAGTGAGGGCATAACCAGTACTTGTGTACCACCTGGGGGGATCAAAACATAACCTGACTGCTATTTTCCACTCTATGTATATTTTAATGTCCTTGTGAATTGTCTTCAGTTGACCTTGAAGATGGTCAGAGGTTAAAATACCAAGTAACTGTTTGGAGAGCAATATTCCAAGATGCAGTAGCTGGCAAAGATAACACAGCAGCTTAATTTCATAGTGACATGTCTCTGCAGAGTGGATGTAATTTTAAAAAATAATATAAAGATCACAATATCATTAACAGATCAGTAACTGTAGAACCAAGTTGCAACCAGTAAACTTTGGTGCTCAGTTGGGTAAGCGTTGGGGCTGAGTAACACTCTTGAAATCTAGTAGATGCTTTTAATTGTTGTTCCGTAACCATTGAATTTGGTTGCTGAGTAATAGGTGGAGGTTATTTACTCTGCAACTACTGTTTTGGTGGTCCAGAGCAGGGTGTGATGCGCTGATGTGAAAATAAGATACTATAAGACACAGTAGTCTTGGCTGATGAATTAATTTCAACTTTCAGCCTGCCTGGGTTGTTTTTTGTTGTTGTTGTTTATTTATTCAGGGGAGGAATACTGAAAAAATTATGCATTACAACACTGAACAGTTGGCTACAGCTCTCATCAAGAGACAAAGTCATGCCTAATGACTAAAACAGACAGCAGGTTGCAAATTTGGACTTCATGATGCATTCCAGTCAGTAACATGAAAGACAGGAAATATCTTACATGCGCTGCCTTTGGGGAACAAGAGAAGATACGGAGGTCAAGCATGGCTCTAGTACATTTGCTGTTAAATCTTTTCAATAGTGCTTTTTTTAAATTTTTTTATTATTTTTTTTTTCCTGAGCAGTGTGGTATTGCCTGCAAAGCAGTGGGAAGATCAAACAGCCTTTCAGGCAGCTGCTCAGCACTGTTCACAGTCTTTGGAGAGCGATGAACCCATCAGCACTGCTGAGCGCTGATGTACATCACCCAGCACATGCAGAGGTAAGCTGTGGCTGACCTTGAGCACTGTACCAACAGCATTTGGCCAAGATCAGTAATAAAGTCAATCCGTTATCTCCTGGTGCAATCCAACAAGCTACTGGAGACAGGGATGACTCTGGAGCAATTTTAACTGCTTGCCTTTGAAAGCACATCTAATTTCAATCTAGTGAAATCACTGCAACGTTAGAAACCCCTACTGTTATTAGGATTGACAGAGCCCCGTGTCCGTATTCCTTTCTACTCTTTTGGAAAAATAAGATAGCAGACTTAAGAGGTTGTTGTTATTTCAGATATCAAAATTTGGACAAGTCACTAGAAAAATTGTGATCTCTGTGTGATAATGAACAGAGTAAAATTGTAGTTTTTTCTTTCTAAATCCTAAAAAGCTGTAAAAAATGGCAACTTTGCAGTTGCGATCCAAACACATCATAGTATAGCAAATTACATTATGTGGTTTCTAATATTTTGGCTGTTATTGTTACTACTAGAATGACAAGTTAACACTGACTGCTTCACAGGTTACTGAAGAGCAGGATCTTCATTTCAAACAGTTGTCATTTAAAAAAGGAACGAGTAGAAGTGAAGGAATACATTTCATGCAATTGATGGATTTCTCTTGCTCCTCTATTTAATTACTCAATTGTGGTGATAATGATGAAGACTTTCTATATGACCATAGCAAAAAAATTAGCCCTTCTATGTCAGGAAGAATAAGGTGTCTAGACCTTTAGGTTAGAGAAAGTAAAGGGAAGAATGTAAAGATGCAGAGGTTGAATGTCCCAGTAGAATATTCCTCCGGTAATTGCATTGGCTTCACAAGATCTACAGGCAGGCTCAGATGTAAGCATGTGGTTAAGCAGCAATTGGGGTTGGGATCAAGGTGTTTTAGTGGAAGTGACATCATTGTGTCCTTGGTGCTGCCAAGGGGTGCCTGTGCCACTGTGACTCGACTGCAGTCCTCAGGGTGGTATAAAACCTTAAAGAGCATTTGCTGCCTGCCATGACACAGCTTTGGGGTGCCATTTGGGCATGTTAACATCTTACGTTAATGGTTTTGACTGACTTCAAGGGAGAAATTTAGGCATTTTAACTCTTCAGTGGATAATTTCCCTTCAATTTGTGTTCCAGATATTTTCATCTGTCCTGTAAAGAAATCTTGCGAGATCTCTTGATTCCAGACTGTGCTAGGAATGCAGATATGCATGGGGAAAATAACCAGAATATACACAAAATGGTTGGTTCAAAGTGTGTGCCAGAAATAGAGAGAGAGGGCAAAAAGGGGGTGCAGCTTTTTTCCTCTATTTCCTTAGGAGCTAAAGAAAACTAATTGTTTAGTTTAAATCATTTAAGCCTTTTTCCTGAGTACTTTTTGAATATTATGATAATTTATGCAGTTTAGGAATACCAGGACCAGAGTAAAGACAGGGCTGTACTTATGCATACATAGGGTTTCAGCCAGCTGGGCCTGGAGACTTCCCTAAGCAGCCAGTTATGTGCTGGAGTTCTCTCCTGTTTCAGCTGAAGTCAGTAACAAAATTCAGAATAATTTCAACATTATAGATTAAGGGATTCAATCGCTGGTTCAGAGTGCAATAAAAATTTACTGGAAGCTCAGAGAATCAGCAAAAAAATACCTTCAAGAGTCTGGATTTCCTCTGCACAATGAATTGTCAGAACATCTTGTTGCCCAACGAGGTACAAATTAGGTTGTTACTTTCCCAGCTGCAAGTTATTGGTGTGGGGAATGACATGCATTAACAAAGCTGCTTGTGCATATACATATTTCTAGACTTCAGAGAGCTAGTGACAAGGTAATTGTTTGACAGATGCAATATGTTATGGGATCACTATCCAAATAACATGAACATCAATATTTGGTCATATTGTCAGCGTATGAGCAATCTGTCCTCAAATTGTGTCTGAAAGCAGCAAAACCACATTTTCTGAGAAAAATTTGCATTTGCATGTTCAGTGGAGAAAACTCTCTGCTGGTGATAAGACATTGTGGTCAAGTTCCTCGAAATTGCCGAGTAACTTTTGCCAGGCAAATATGCACTGAATATATTCTGTGAAAGCTAAGCATGATGTGCTTGGCTGGCAAAGCACAGCCCTGCTCAGACATCCCTATTCTCCAAATGAATTCAGGGAACGAGTTGTGAAATTCCAGTTCAGTGAGCAACTCGGAGAGGTTACTGAGTTAGTGAATAAGATTGGTTGTTTCAATTTGAACCTCTCAGAAAGAAAATTGGAAACAAACCAGTCAGATCGATAATGTTGAAAATGTCCACAATTATTATACTTTGGTCTGCTTGAGTTTTTCTCCACAATCATGTTGTCGTTTTCCATTGAAAGTGTAAAGTGAACAACCCTTTTATTTTTCCAATCCAATGAATTTTCAGGAAGATTAACTGAATAACATTTCCATAAATCAGAAAGCATTAAAGGTACCAGAGAGGAGGGAGCTTCTCTCAGTTTGACAGAAGATTGAAATATTTTAGGAAGTTCTTTTTCTGTGTTGTGTTTTTATGGATTTTGGCCACGTATGAATGAAGTTAAAAGGCAGTTTTGATGTATGGCATATTTAATATGACTGAGGAAAGAAAATTATCAATACTACATATTAAAGCATTTAAGATGACTCTGACCTTAATGTCTTGTTAAATGACTAAATTAGAAGTGAGAGTCTATTTTAACAAATATAAGTAGGCTTGAAATTTATGTAAAAATGCCCAGGCTCATTTCCTATGCACATCAGTGAAATACAGCTATGATGTTTTCTCTTGTATTTTTCTGAATCAGTCAGCATTTCTATTTAAACAGGCATTTTCAGTCCTTTACCAATGTATCTGAGAACATGCACCCAGCTAAGAACTGACAGGCAGGGTCACGTCCTAGGAATGTTTCCATGTTGGAAACATTGGCTATAGTGTGGCATATACCTTTGGCACACTCATATATATATATTTATAAAAAGGGATATGAAGCCTGTTTTTCTGTGTATGACTTAATTTGCATATATATATGCATACTGAGAGAGTTGGGGTTGTTCAGCTTGGAGAAGAGGAGGCTCCAGGAAGGCATTAGAGCACCTTCCAGTGCCTGAAGGGGCTACAGGAAAGCTGGAGAGGGACTGGTGACAAGGGCAGGGAGTGATGGGACGAGGGGGAACGGGTTCAAGCTGAAAGAGGGGAGATTTAGACTGGATATTAGGAAGAAATTCTTTCCTGTGAGAGTGGTGAGACACTGGCCCAGGTTGCCCAGAGAAGCTGTGGCTGCCCCTCCCTCTGTGTGAGGCCTCTGTGTGTCCCTTACAAGACAAACCATTCTGTGATTGATGAGGCCTGGGGAGATCCCACACTCCAGCCTCACTCTTCCCACATCACCAGCAGATATCTAGCAAGGATATCTCTGTGGAGGGCAGCTGATCTTCATGGTCATGTCATAGCTGGACTTCTGGGGATGGGGGGATGCAGCGGGAGTTACTGCCACACAGCCAGACACATCTGGTACGTGGCTGTGGGTCTTTAGAGTTATGAGGGGAAAAATTGGCAGGATTCTAACTTGGGGAAGGTGGGGGTGCGCAGCTGAGCAGTTATTCCAGGGTGCAGTCCCACACCACCGGGTCATGGAGAGAGGCCCCTTGGAAAAGGCTGGCAGGGTGTGGACAGTAAGCCAGTGGTTTTCCTGCTAGATCAGGATCATATCCTGCTCTTTTTTGCATAATATGAAAGAGTTTTATTCAGACGTTCTGTAAAAGAGCAGTTTGTATCATTTTTGAAGAGCAATAAAGTTTTTTACCACACAACCATGCACAGGAGACACAAGGCCAACAAGCAAGGCCCAGGCGCTGGCTCGGCTGCAATGGCCGCCGAGCGCTCAGCATGAGCTGCCTCACCCTGTTCCTCAGCTCCAGGACCTTGTTGCTGTCTCCTTTTGTAGGTTGATTGGTTGTTTTTCTGGAGAAGATTGTTTTGGATTTAAGTATGCTTTAACCTCAGGCTCAAACAGGGCAGTAAAGGGACTGTGTGGTGACAAAAGCAAAATGCATACCAGAAGGCTCTACATTAACAAGGAGGTTGCTGTAGAAAACTTATTAAAAGCTATCACCCTTTTTAATGTGTGTCCACAAAAGGTCTTTGTGAAATTCTTTCCAGTTCTCAGGGATATGTACAAACAGGGCAAGCAGGTCCTCCTGCAGGCTGGGCTTCTTCACTGCTTATACTAAATCTAATACAAACCCCACATGTGGGGTTTGATAGAGAGTTGCAAGGCAGTTAGATATTCACCTCCTCTCATGATAACATTAGTATTTGCATCTAATATTGGTTTTGGTCTCCTATTCCATTTTTGATGCAGGAAAGTGTTTCCCTTACCTTTCAGGTCATGCTTTGTCATGAGCCTTCTGGGGGCTGAAGTGAATGTTATCAAATCCCTCACTCATCAGTGTTGTTTCCTAAGCAGTTCCCAGAGCTGGGAAATAAATGCAGGGCCATTACTCAGCAAATCAACAAGAAATTGCAGCTTGCTTTTGTAGATACCTGGGAGTGGAAAAAGCAAAATCATTATCCTGTTCATAATCCATTACTGTAGGCTCTGTAGTTACATACACCTTTATTAGACTTACTATTAACAAATATTTCCAAAGGAAATGGATTCCTTCAGAAAGTCTCCCAGATTATGAAGTTTTGTTTATGGCTTAAAAGATTATTTCTGCATCGTCCCACTCAGATGTTACTGCCTTGACTCCTACACCATCATTAGCTATGTGTGCATTCTGGAGTACTGGTCATTGTTTTTATCTACAGTGATCTGTCGTACCTGGCTGCCTTTAAGTTCATTTTTTCTTGTTTGTCACTGTGTTCCTCTGTTTCTGAATGATTGTATTTTTTGAACACCTGCAGCTAATGATACAGAAGTGCAAGTCTTTAGAAATAGGACAGAGAAATTAATCTTGGGAAAAGCATTATGGATTTTTAAATGTTACTGCATTTAATAGAATCACATTTGCCATCAGAGAAGTTTCAAAACAGAAGATGCTCTGTCTTAGCCTAGTTTTGTTGTATCTGTGTTCTGTTGTAAAAGGCATGTTTACTTCTGGATAGGTCCTACAGAAAGGTTAAGTTCTGGAAGGCAGACAAAGAATAGTGCCAAAGTCCCATCTGGGATCCAGAGATTCTTGCAGGATCTGACCTTCTGTGTGTACTTTTGTTCTGGTTTTCTTTGTTTCAGGTTCCTGAGGTGGGCAGGGTAACACCAGAGCACGTGGCCTGAGCTGCCTCTGCCAGCATCACCTGTCATCCCCCGGGATTTGGGCTGTTTGGAGGCCGGGAAGCAGCCAGGAAGCCCATCTGATATAAGTGCATCTTGTCTTTAAGGTAAGTAGCAGTTAAATAAGGAGCAAAATCTGTATTTCTCCTGTAGCTTTCTGTAAATCATTCAACATACAAGGGCAAGTTTTCAGCAATGCAGACTGGTGTAGCTTAATCAAAAGCTTCATGGAGATCTGTGGATCAGAGCCATGCCACCTTACAGTGAGCTTTCAAAGGCAAACCGCTCTCTTGTCTTAAAATATAAAACTTCAGAAAAACCATCCCTGACATTGCTGTGTGTCTGTGTCCTAGGTGCTAGCTGGCACCCAACCCAGAGGTGTGGCTCCACTGAGCTCAAAAATGCAATACACCAGTCTCCTTCAGGTGCACGCTGAATTTAATCCCAGCTATAGATAGGGACATAAACCATGTTATAATTACTGATTCAAACCCCATTGCTTTTATGGATCAAGCTTGCTGTATGATTCTGTGAAATGACACAGGATGTGTTTCAGCAGAAACTGGGAAGCAGTGATTCTTACCATTTTTTTCCCTGTTAACTTCAAACTGTTGACATGGTGCTAAATTCGGTATGTTGAAGGTGTTTCCTTGTGTCACTTCTAATAGGATACAGGTGTCAGACAATTTGAGATTATTTCAAACCTAATTTTCCTCGAGTGAAGATACAAACAGTTACACCAGAAGCAGATGTTGGGCCTTTCTCACCCCTCCAAAATGTGGTTTGGCATCCATCCAGATTGAGTCTATGGGGAAAAAGAGAAAATTATATTTAATTTTAGCTTGCTTGGTTTCCTTCTTTCAAAACCTACATGAACGTGCAATGAAAAAAACACAACAACCCCATCCCTTTCCCCTCTGCTTACACAGGGACTAAGTATCTTGTTGCAAACAGATGGAGTACAGGCAGGTTGGGATGTGAATGCTTTTCCTTCTCTATGCAATCACTGTGCGGCTCAAAATCTGGCATGAAGTGGTTGGTTGGAAGTAACAGCCAGGAAACGAGGGTGGCAAGGACTGTATCTAAACCTCTGGTTTGAGGTTCTGCCTCTTGTCCACCTCCATTGACCTGCCTGGGGTGTGATCACTTGGACTCAAGAGAGAAGCCCTAAGAACATCTCCTTCCCTCTGCCTTCAAGCTGCTACGATTTTCCCTAAATTCTCTTGGTTTTTTGAAGCAATGGTCCTTTTCCACCTTGTGCTGTTTGTTCAGTTTTACATACAATTGGAAGTAAAATCTCAGTTATACAGCAGAGATACAAACACTAGATCACTTGCTGGCACTTGCTGGGCTCTGCTGTGGATGGGACATATTCTCTGTCAAGAGTAAGTTCACTGAGTTTGGTTACACTTCATCAAAACCCATGTAGGTGACACAAAAATTGAGCTTATAATCCTGGTGCTACAACCTTGTAGAAAAGAAGACCCTACCCTAAGGTTTGCCATGTGAATTTGGGTTTCTGCTGCTCAAATACATCTTTCTTCACCTGCTTCTTGTAAATGAATCTTATGACTATAAATCCCATTTGAGCTACAACCATATTTGAAGTCACATTACCATAAAATGCTACAGTTGAACGGTTTTAGTCCAAATAACCACACTTGAAAAAAAATCCTTGAGGGTTTCATAAAACATATTGTAGAAATGATGTCCAATTTTTATTATTTTTTTTTAAGTATTTGTTTGTCATGCAAATGCTACTGAAAAGTTGCCATCATAACCAACCAAACAAATTCTTTAAGAGTGAAGAATGATGGATGTATACTGGGAAGGAGCAGCACATTTATCTCATCCAGCCCACGTGCCAGAGGAAGAAGGGCACAAAGTCCCTCCATGCGTCGTGAGGACTCCACAGACTGGTGAATACAGGAGGGAGAAATCCACAGAGGGTGGACAGGAGGCATTAATGCGACTGCTCATCTGCATGGTGTCATATGGACTGCACCAGGAAGGTTCTCGAGTGAGCTCCCTGCAGAGGTGGGTGAATGTGATCAGCAGAAAGCATCGAGTGCTGGCTTGTGAATCAAAGGCAGAACTATGGAAATGCCGCTCTGCAAATGGGGTTTAAGCTGCCTTGCCAGGAAGTTATCTAGAGGCATTTGAAGACCAACCCGATAACAGGAAATTAATCAAAAGCATTTTCGAGCGGATCCTGGGCTGGTGAGTGCTGCTGGGGCTATTTATACCACTGAACTGCAGCAATTTACCCCTGCTAAGGATCTGCTCAGATGTCAGATATTAGCCACTGCCAGAACAAGTGACCTTTTTGCACAGTACATTAAGAAGAGAACAAAAAGATGGAAATTCCCATTTTCCTAGCGGGGTCCAAATAAACCTCTGTGCTCTTGTTAAGCCAGCTGCGTTGAAGAGGAGTGATTATAACAACCTTTTTTTTGAGCCTGCACCTGTCTCTCCTTCCACAGCTGAGGACACAGTGGAATCTACTTCCCTATAGACCTGATCCTGCAAAAGCTTCAGGTGAAAATTTAATTTGTCATTGTCTTACATCTATTTTTGCTTAACCACTGGAGGGGAAAAGCCACCTGAAAGCCAGCAGTTACTGGAACATGCAGTAGCTAGTCACCTGCAGTGAAGAAAAGCTCCCCCATTTCTTCATCCCCAAATAGGTGAGATTTTTTTATTTAGTTTTCATTCTTACATCTGTCAAGGTTTTGCAAAGGAGAGAGGATCAGCTTTGAGCAGCCTTGTGTGGCTGCTAGCTGCAGTCTCATGAGAAGGTGACAGCTTCACTCTCACCCAGGCAGAAAGGTTCCCTCTCACTTTAGGCACAGCCACACGGATCAAGGCAATAACTATTTTTTCAAGAAACGTATAGGAAAGAAGTGTGCCAAACCACTGTGAAAAACACACAAGTGTGATTTTCCTGAGGAATTTAAGGCTTTCCTAGAGCAAAACTGGATTCAGCGTTGTCCCTGGAGAAGTGGGGGACTGCAGAACTGTCGTTTTTCCTCCTAGAGTATCCCTTTATTGTAAAAATATTTAAAGTCCACAGAGTGCCATGAGATATCCCACATATTCATTCCGTGTAAACAAGCAGTGGCATTTCTAAAGCGTGGGTTGTATTTTAAGTAGCTCCCCTCTTTCACAGGAATTGCATTTTTATACTCTGTTATTTTACTCAGGTAACTCTTACACATTGATCTCCTCCCCCTTCGGAGCTGAAGTTCCCCATATTCCCTTGGTTGTGATTTACCTGTGACCACGCATAGTGCCAGCAGTTTCATTTCTGGCACAGTGATACTGGAAAACTAATAACTTAAAAATCAGCATTATTGACATTTTTTTTTTTGATCCAAAATTACTGGATTTTTCTGCCTTTAAAATGCGCTACCTGGCAACTTGACTGGCACTATATGGGCAAATTATTCTTTTTACATTAAGTCAGACATCTACATAATCTGTATTTCTGGGGAAGAAAAAAATCAAAGTAGAGCTTGAATTTTTTTGTGACAAGATGCTGTATATGGCTGAGGCAAGACAGCGTGATGCTCACTGAAAATTACTAGCCAAAAACATGTGTTGCACTAAAACAGGTCAAAACAAGGTAAGAATAATAAATTATTGTCAAACATAATGCTGCTTCACGTTGATCCAAAATGTCACACTAGGCTTTATCATATGGGAATTAGGTTCAAGGGTCTAAAAAGATGTAATTTTCCAGGGGAGTTGTAACTATTTTTGTTGTAGATTAATTTTACTCTTACCACTGCATACTTGAAATAAGATAAAATTAGATTTTTCAGAATAATATTTTTAATGCAGATAATGCAAATGCATTTAATGCAAACAATATCCCCAAAAATGTCTTGCCACAGAACAAAAACCAAGTTAAACAAGAAATCTGGAAAAGAGTCTTAAATATTTTAACAGATAAGTTTTTGAAAGATTCCAGATTTAGTGAGGATTTTTTACCTCCTAAAATAGTTATTAATGCCTCCTAATATATTTGCTTCCTAATAGTTATTGATGTGTTTATGTTCTGTAACAATTAGACACTCATTGTAATATTATTTATTTTTTTTAAATTTCAAGGCAGCACTGGAACTTTGTGTAGTTTGATTCTGTCACCTGGGTTTTGAGCAGAATGACACCCACAAGTGCAGCTGTTCAGGATTACGATTGCAGGATAGAAAATGACACTTTTGGCATACTGGTCTGCTGGTGAGTAGTCCATAAAAACTAGGGATATGAACCAGAAAATGTTATTAATTCATTTTATTTGTGGCTATTTAATTTTAATTATAATACTTTAAAGCTATTTAAATCTACAGCTCCATCATATGTAAGTTAATGTAGCATATTTTGCAAAAATAATCAAGGCCTGGTAATATAGATGAGTGCAGAGCCTGTCATTAAATAGTTGATGAGAGTTTTGAGGTGATTTTTAAATGTGCACACAGTTTATAAAAAGTGCTTTACAAAAGCTCTACTTTCGTCATCATGACTTCACAAATGTTTCTCTGGCATTGTCCAAGTTTAATTTTCATTCAAATTCAAAATGGAAATACTTGTAATTGAGTAACTGCCTTGCAAATAAATATTCTCTGTAGGTAGGAAAACCAATCAATTTTCACACCTATTTTCCTGTGTAAGTAATAAGAAGGAATATTTTTCTGTGGACCATAAAGGCCTTTAATACAATTAATGCCATTGTGCCTTGCAGCAAAGGCATTGGTGATACCTGTTGCAGGTATTTTCTTTGAAGAGATGATACGGGGTCTGATCTTACAGCTCTGATTTTGGCACCATCACGATGGTTAAAGAGAAGTTCACCTGCCACCAGCAACAGAATAAATCTCACTGCTGGATGCACCCTAGGGAAGGATTTCATGAGCTGGAGGACGGTTTCTCTGCCACTTGCTGGTTTTTATTCTGTAGGAACCAGTGCACACAGTGTCTCCATGACTCTCATCACAGGTTTTGTTTACAAACAGCCTTCTCAAACAGTGCTGAAGAAGCAGCACCCTTGCAGGGGTCCCTCAGGTACAGTGCCATTTACCTGTGTCAGTGAGTCCCCTGGCCCACCTGCACCTCTGCAGCAGGAAAACAGGGTGGAAGGTTGGGTTTTTTTCTGCAATAATTGCCTTATAATTGAATTACATGTATCAGAGAGGCGTTTGCTGCCTCGTGTTACAACATTGGAGCTCGCAGGTTTCCAGCGATAGGCAGGCTGGCTGTAGGCAATTAGAAAACCTCAGGGTTTTAAGAGTCTAGTCACTAAAATATGTTACAGCTCAAGTCATTGTTTAACAATCTGAGTCTCTTACAGCTGTGAAACACTCCCATCATCAAGTAGGTCTCTGGGACTCCCTCAGGAACGGCAGGCTCTAGATATCCAGCTGCTAGGAACAAAAATAAATCTCTTTGAAGACTTATTTGCCATCACATTGTGTGAGGACTTAGAAAGGCTGAAAGATTTTAATCATTAATCTCCGTTCATCAAATCTTGTCATTCTTAACAAAACTCCAAAATAGTTTCAGCTGTGAGCTGGAGGTCGATGACACCAAACTCTGTACGTAGGTGTGGATTTGGGGGATTAGATATGCCACACACAAGACATGCCTGCTGCAATGGAAACAATTCCCGTCCACGCAGACACTACAGAGCATTTCATAACTCGGCATTACTTTTGCTCTTAGCTATTGTGGAAGGATAACAGTGGAATTGTAATAGCTATTGATCACAAACCCCTATTAATCAGTATTATAATCTTTTTCACTAATGGTCAAACAGCCTGTGATACTGGCATGGAGCGCTTGTTGTCATTCCTGTGGTACAACACCAGCAGCAGTAATCACTGCTGTTAGAAGCGATCACCTTCTAGATACAGTCATTGCAGAAACTTGGTTTGAAAAGTATCTTAATGCCTGATCAAAAACCCAACAGAACCTGATTTCTTTATTTCACTGGGGCGCAAAGAAAACCCATTTTTCTTCTCTCTTTTCCGAGCATCTTGCTTTAAAGTTGTAACCAGTTTGTGGCTTTTTCCTCAAGATTTTTATTTTTTATTGCTGACCTAAAAAAGAAAGGAACTAAGGAACAAATTCTAGGAAAATTTGGCTGTAGTTAAAAGATTCCTTGACCTCTTCCTTGATAATACTTATAAACACTGGATAAATTAATAGCAAACGTGTTGCACAACTCAGAGGTGAGTTCTTAATGACTTAAAGACTTTTTGGCTGGCAAATATTTCCAAAGTCTAGTTCTTTAGACTGGTTTTGCTCATAGTGTTCCTTCTTTTTTATAAACAATGTTTTGCTTCTCCCAGCCTTCCACCCTTCTTTCTTGAGCAACCCAGAGACCATTAATGCTACATTTGCATTAGTCTGCGATGTGCAGTCAATCAGCAGCAGCAAAGGTTAACCACGCTCAGGCTCTATGTGCACTTCAAAGGAAGAGCAGTTTATTGCTGGCCAAGTGCATGGCTATTGCATGAACATCTGAACGATTCTGTGCTCTTCTAGGAGAGAAATTCCTTCAGACTTCACAAAAACTTAGCATCAGCGCTTCTTAATATCCTCTGTTAGGGGGACAAAAAGCCCCGCGATCATTTAGGGAGGAAAAACCTTATCCCACTTCAGAGACAAGATAACTTTCAGGGGTGCAGAGGTTAGATTTTCTTCCCAAATCGATACAGCATGGGAACGAGGAATAAGAAGTCCTAACCCAAGAGTTATTTTGAAGGGCTTTTATTTCCTTTGAAGCCAGAGCCAAAGCTCATTGCAGACTCCTGTGGAAATGTTCGCACTAACATCAGTATTTAATTTTTCTGGGTTTTGGATCTATTTGAAGAAGGACAGAGAATAATGTTAAAATTGCTATAAACCATTAAAAATATTTTAACCTGCTCTTGAATTTTCTATTTTTTCTTTTCAGCGGTGTGGTTTAGACTATGGTTTTATTTATGCCTCCAATTGCAAGTAGGGATGAGAGCCCAGGCAGTGCTTATGCAGAGCAACAACGAGACTCCTGCAATAGCCTTGCTGACCTCGCCTTCTTTCTTAGTGCAATTTTCCAGCAAGTTTTCTGATTTTTTTATTTAATTATTCCCTTCCAGGGAAGATTTTTTTCCCTGTATCGTTATTTCCAAGAGCTTTCTGTCTGATTTATTTTCTATTTTCAGTACTCAATGAAGCAGAAAAACAATGTTAGTCTTTGGTGGCCAGGGAAAATAACAAGAGTTCATGAAGGTGGTCTCCAGATGATCCAGCCCTTGCCGAAGCAATCTGTGTTTCCCCTGACAAGGGAGAAAATCTACGGCAGCAGCAGAGCTGGCAAGTGCAGGTACGGTGCCTTCGCTGACTGTGCTAAGAAATCACCAGCACAAACACATTCCAGCTTTGGCAGAATTCAAGTAATGGCTATTACTGCTCCAGGGAGGAAATAATTAAAGCCATTTCTTGACTCTGACAGTTTGATACTGGTGGTTTTCAATAGCAAATTACCAACATCTGTACAGCAAAATTCAGCTACTGCAGCAATTATTCGCCAGAGCTAACCACAGAGGTGCTAGGACTTTTTCATTTTCTAGAAGTCCCCTAGTTAGATGTGACCTGTAATTGAGACCTAAACTACACACGGTGGTAAGCTAGATCTCTTGCATTAGAAATGTAAATGAAACCATATGGGAAGCTTAATACTCTGTGAAAAACCCAGTGGCAAATGCATCAAAGACAGAAAATGAAAGACTGGAAAGACTTCTGAATGGCTTTCTTAATTATGTAACAATTTCAAGTTTCCAGAGCAATTCAGAAGTAAAATTTATACAATTCATGCAATTCCACAAAAATGATGGCTTTTCATTCCCACATACTGTTACAACTGTTTTGCATAGTAAACACAGAGAGTGTGCAACTGTACAGGCTGAAAACTCATCTATGGCCCATAGTAAGCAACACAGAACTGCAAATTTTCTTTGCTGGTGAAAGAAAAGGGTAGAAAAAAAAGTTAAATAAGCTACACATATCTCTAACTCAAATATTTCTTTTTAAGCATTAGCTAGAAAGGTAGTACAAATCTGAGCAGGAATGAGAGGCTGTGGTATGAAATATATTTCTGAGAGAGAATTGGTTTTTGATTGATAATAAAAATACTGCCGTATTATTCCACTGCTTATGTTGTAAGTGAATGTGAGGGTTTTATGTTATAATCCACTTTGGTCACGGATTTACTGGTGTATAAAACTTCAGTTTAGTTTGTAAATTGGCACTCTGTCTTCAGCTCCGTTTCGCTGTTATTTAAGCTTCGGAACCCGATCAAGGCATAGTACAGTTGCTGTAAAAATACTCAGTTGTTTTAAATTAGAGCTTCAAACTTCAGAAATCTTTTGGGTGGCCTGGTGGGGGATAAAAGTTAGCTTGTACACCCTTTGTCTGATAACTGAGGGGCTTTAAAATATCGCTGGAATCTCTGGTTACTTTGGCTGGATAGTGACCAGAACAGACACAAGAAAGAATATGCTGATTTCTAAGATAATGAAGTAATGAACAGCTCATTTGCAAATATTTGATCCATGTTAGTGCAAAGATAGAAATATAATCCTTTGCAAAATTACCAACCTGCCTGCTGAGAATTGCTCTACATGACGGATCCTCCTGGGTCTGCAGCTGGGTGGAACCCACACTAATCCTGCCTCCAGCTACTCCACTGCCAAGGAAGGAGAAGAAAATTATTATCATGCATCAACCCCTTCTCGCCGTGTAGTTACTAATGCATTGACACGTAAGGGCAGATCCCTGGCTTTACATTTGTGATAAAGATTTTATCCCACACTTCACAGTTCGTGTAACAGAAAATTAAAAGGAGTTGCTTTGCATGACTGTGCAACCTGAACTGAGCCAGAAAATGTTACATGACTGAGTACACAATTTATTTTCATGTTTTTATTTCCTTTTTGAACATTTCCGCATAAATGCTATTTATATTAAGTAATAACTTTGTACTTCTGCTACAGAATTAGCACATGGAATTAGTTAAATTGTAGAAACTTAATATGTTGTGAGCACGAAGTGTAGAGAGAGGGTGTATAAAAGACAACTTTCTTTCAGTTCAGTTGTGTTAGAACCATAGGAAACCAAACAGTAGTAAACTGCTGATGGGTTATAGTATTTATGGCCCTAATCAGCTAACTAGGCTGTGGCAAGAATCAGCTGTAGACCTGGACAACTAAACCCCTACTTCCCCTTAGAGAAGAGAGAAACATGCTTGAACTCCTAGGAAATTGGGGCAAGTTCTCAGAGTTAGATCAATTTAATTTAGATATTGATATGCAAGTGCTAATCAACCTAATCATGCATTTAATTGATTTTAGACAATTTTGAAATTGATAAGGAAGGAACAGAGCATCCCATTGTAGTGATGCATTATCGTAACTATAATACAGCAATTTTCAGACTTCATTCCAAGCAGAGCATTGTGCAGGTTAAGGTCAGATTTAACCAATATCTATTGTGTAAGTCTCCCTTCTAAACTCCAGGGAAAATGTAGTTCACCACATTTTTTTGTGGTAGTGCAAAATCCAAGTGCTGTGAAGAGAAATTAAATGCAAACTAAGTAGACTGGGAAATATTTGTGTAGTTTTGGAAAGGAAGAGAAGCTGCTGTATGCGCAGTCAGATGCAATTATATAGAAGAAAACAGGTGAATATTTCTTTTCACCCTTAATCTTCATTTGATGTGAGTGTGCACAGAGCAAGTCTAGATATTATCTTCACATCCTTAAGTCATTGTGATGACTTATTGCACTGAGACCCATATGAATCGATATTGATTGGCTGTTTACTTTAAGGTTACTTAATTAAGAGTCATACTATGGCACAGCTTCCAGGCAAAGCTGCAGCACCTTGATTTATGAGTGCATTTGGGGGAGAGGGGGAAGGATAAGGTGTAACAGTTAACTTTATTTTGCAATTGGGACTTGTCTCATGCAAAGTTAAATTAAGAGTTTAAGAGTCAGATCTGAATAAGTGCAATAAATAAACTAAAAGGACTGTTTTGTCAGTATCTGGGCTGTTTGAGAGGACTTCTGGCTTCTTACCAGGGCACCTAACTGTTTCATTGAGTATTGGGAGCATCCAGCATGAAGCTGTCTAACGTTAATGATAAAAAAGGTATTACTTCCCTGTAGCTGGGGTTGGAGTGAGCGTGAGTTGCATCACTGTTTTGTCCTGTTGATCTTTTGTTTTGTGTTTCTGCTGAACGTATTTAGTTCCACAAACATACCCAATTGTAGCTATTTATTTACCATCTCTCCATCTATGGAAATCCACCAAGCTAATCTGAAGTGTATTTTTTCCTAGGGATCTACATAATGCACTCCTAATTTTTACCTGCCTCTTGATGCCTAGGGCGCAGCTGTACTATCTCTGACAGCCTTGTGTATTGTGTATGGTTTTTTGACTGGAGCCATGTGCAGGTTGCAGAGCAGAGAATCCAACCCACTGTGTCACTAACGAAACCCTGGGGCTTTGCAGGTCTATATATTTCTGTTTCTCAATGGCCAGTGAAGAGGAAAAGTAAGGGAAATCTCACAGAATGAATGCCATAAGGAATTGTTTCTCATCTGCTCATATTTACACAAAAATAAATATAGAGAATTATGCCTTCAAAAGTTCAAGCCTTTGAATGGAGGTTTGTGCTTAGCAGGCATAAGTCAAGAAGTCACTTGCAACAGAACTGGGTTTGTTTTTTATCATCGCTTGCAATATCCTGTATCTTTGCTAGCGACTGCAAACAGCTTGGTGAGCAAGCAGATGAGATGTCAGAGGACAAAGTATTGTTCTCTAAGGGGAAGGTCTTGGATATCATTAAGATAAAGGCAGGACGTAGTATAGAGAAGTGTGATTTAGGGAGTGATCTTTTTATGCAACATTTCTCCAAAAGCAAGAAACAAACCTTAGAAAATATTTTTTTGCATCTGATGCTAGAATAAATCAAAATTTTTTTCATCTCCTTATTGTACTAAATGATAACTTGTGTTTCCTGAACATTATAAATAAAGCCACACAACTCCATAGTCTGGAGAATTTTACTGATAGTCTTTTAATTGAAGTAATGATCTTGGCTGAAATCATCCACTCCGTTTTGTTTTTTTTATTTTTGTTCAGGTGTATCAATTTCTAAAGACTAGCAGGCATCAGTTCTCCGTATTCAAAGGTTGAAGTTTAGAATGTTTTGAAGTTTGGAAGCTACAGAACTTGCTGCTTAAAGTATTTCATCTTGGAGTTTTGTCAGGAGGCTGAAAAATTATGCCTTGTTTCTTGGGTCATCTGTAAGGGACATTAAATTCTCCCAATAAATATGTTCTTAAGAGTTCTTAAGAATGAAAAGTATTTTATTGAATACAGAGAGTATTCTTCACAAAACTTTTCGAGTCACTTGCATATTCATTCTTACCCCAGGGCTCATTTTCTTCATCGTGTTTATGGCATCGCTGTTATGATTCTTTGAGAGAGGGTGTCTCTGACTTCACGTTTCAGGGAAGACCATGGTACAGTTTAGCTTTCTCAAAAGCTGTTTGTGCCCTTGATGTGAAGCTGTATCGTGCTGCTTCTAGAAAACTGTCAGTGTTCATTTGTCAAAGGCTTCCATTCCCTTGCTTAAAATCTGCACCAGGTTACGTCCAGTCTGTTGCTCCACCAGCTGCAGGGCAAACACAGGGGAGGGAACAGCTCTTTTCCATCTCCTTCTGATCCTGGCCATGGTTAATGCATGATGGTATTAATTCTTTCTTTAGGATTGCTTTAGTGACCGTCACAATTGAAATGTGATGTTTATTCATATATGTGAAGATAGAGGGAGAGCAATTGTGCCACAGACCTTCAGAGATGAGTATGTGTAACTGCTGTGCTGTGTTAGTGCTGGAAGAGTGTGTGTCCGTGCTCCTGCAAACATTTGCTTGGAGATTCAACTGGGGAGAAGCCCCCAGACTTTCGTGGGGGCAAAAACATTGCTCTCTTGTGACCTAGCATTAACGCAGACAGCACTAAAAGATTGCAGTACTTATTGGGATGTTTCCCTGTCCTATTAAAAAAGAAAATGATATAAAGTAATACTTCTCTCCACTGCCATCTAGTGAAGTTATTACATTGTGTAAAGGCTTTGAGACTCTCAGTTGAGCATTATCATAGCTAACTCTATCTTAGTAGCACACAGGAGTTTGTGCAGAAAGTAGAGTTCGAATGCAGCGTAGCTAATGTTAATCCTTTGGGTAACAGCAAGTAGTACAAAATAAATGAGAGATAATAAATTTAATTATAGCATTCTAACAATGGTTACGATGGTAGAGATGTTATGAAGGATTTACACACATTATCAGAAGAGCAGAAATGATTGGCAACACATAGATTCAAAACACAACGTTTTAAATAAAGCAAGGTGGAATGGTTTCAATTCAGGCTTTTTTTTGCAGAAAGCACTCACACGAGTTTCCTCGGGATGAAACCAATGCAAGTTAAAAAATAAAAATGTGACTCTTGTGGTGAAGTTATGGTTTCTGTTCTGTGAACCATCCCAAAAGACTTTAAGCTTCAGATGAAATTACTGTCTGGTTTTACTGAAGGCTTTCCAGAACCTTACAGAAGGTTTATCCTTGCATAGGATGCTCCTTCACTGAGGTCTGAGAGGGAACTCTGAGGTCGTTTGGGCATTGCCCTGCCCCAAATCAAGCTCATAATCAAGAAGCTGTTACTCCCTTCTTCATTTTCACTTATTTTTCAGAGTGTGGTCATGCAGCCCCTCAGTTTTTTCTAGCTTGAGCAGCTGTAGTTCATTCCATCAAATAACATCTCTGGTCGCTCCTGATCCACCTCTTTTTGTGTCTCCTTATCAGTCCACATCTACTGCAAGTCTGTATCTTCGAGTCCACACAGTGATGTTCACCAAAATTCTCACTGAAGTTGTTTGGCTTAGAACTTGAATGATGCTTTTTAGAAACAAACTTTTGAGGTTTTTCAATAATCCCCAGGTTGTGTTGGGCAAAACACACGGTGGGTGTGCTCTGATGGGCACCTAACCGGGTTATGCTGTGAGCACATTACACCTCTCCATTTCTGTTCAGCTCCATGAGATTGATTTTTGTTTGAAGATCCTTGACTATTTTTGTAACATGCAAGTAGGTCAACTCACCTTTCCCTGATAGTGGAAACAGCTAAAATAGGACATACAGCTCTGAAATCATTACTCTCTTCATCTATCATTTAATGAGCAAAATCTCTCTCTTCATACTCTTGTGAAAATCTTCTGAAAATCAGAAGCTGTTCCCAACACAAGAGACTAAAATTAATTTAAATTGAAAGAAGACATAATGTTAACATGATTTAGAAGGAAGAAAATTCAAGATAAGTGAGAACCCAGATCCCTTTGGTGGCTGAAATCTGTATTTCCATTGCCATAGCTGAGCAGTATCTCTGTGCTCTGGTTCATTTCCCAGCTCTCCTTTCCAGTTTCAGGGTCACGATGGAAAAGCACTAATTCATACAGGGCTTATCTGTACACTTCTCTCTGTAGCTTTAGTAGCAGTATGGTGGTTTGTTGATATGTTTTTCAGTCTAGTTCTACCAAACTTGATTTCCACAAAATCTACTAGGCAGCATTTACTGGCAAAGTGTGTAACCTTCAGCCCTAACTGATTAAATATTATCTTTAAATATAAATGAAAGATTAGTTCATATTTTAACTTGGCTGAAGTCTGTGCTTCCAGGCAGGAGCTGTACATGCACAGACTTGCTGTATTTTCTAAAGTTGTGGAAAGGAAGTGAAGCAAGCTGGTCATCTGGCAAATAAAACACAAGTGCGGGGTGAAATAAGTTTCTGGTTATTATTTATTTTGGAGGAAGCTCTCTTTTAAAGTCTTCCACGGAATTGTGTCATAAAGTGGAAATTATAGAATAAAATTTATTAATTTTGTTTGCTACAATGTTTGGGAAATTCAGGAGACTTTGAAAAATCTGGTGTTTCTAGTTCTGAATGAGCTTGCTATATTCCATAATTGGAGCCATATTTAAAGAAAAGGAAAATCCTTTCTTTAGTTTACTGAAGAAAGGCTAAATAGGATTGAGTTGCAGCCACTACCCCCCTGAGCCAAGCTAAGAGAGGAGTTGTTTTACCTGTCTCTTGAGACAATGAATAACTGTCTTCTAAATAATCTTGAATCACACAGTCTGTCCGAGCCTGTTGCAGTGTGCCAGGGCAGCCAGACAATGACCATGGTGCTAATTATAAGGAAGCAGACACTTTGGTTCATTGGCAACTTCAATACTGATCTTTTGCTGAGTAACATTTAATTTCCAGCCAAATTGCATCTAAGCTTCTTTGTTCAAGGAGTTCCCCTCCTGAGTTAGAAGCAATGACATTTGAACACTTAATTGCATATTGCTGTAATACTTGCACTTCATTTTTATTGGAAAAATACAGTTTTGAGTAGAAAACTTAAACCAGCACGTTATCTTCATTTGCAGTTTCATCCAAAGTGTTGGAAGTGAATGGAATATAGAGGAGATGCCATGTAGCTCCTAAGGAGCCCTGTCATCAATAAACAGGTAGGAAGGTATGTTATTTACTTAGAGAAAGGAAAAAGAAGAAGAATTGCTATGGTATTGCATGGTTCTGTATTCTCAACCAGAACTTCAATTCTGTGTCTCAAAGCTGAACATTCTCGTATTAAAAAGTTCTTTTTTGTTCTTTCCGTGACTTTTTATGTTGGACCTCACGTACTCCAAGCTCTTTTTTTATTTCCCCCAAAAAACATCAGAGCTTGTGGACGTTCCTCCAGCTGATAAAGCAATATAAATTGCCTTTGTGTCTCAGGCTAAAAAGCAGTGTGGCAGACTCAATGGCGTTTGCCCCCTTTTGAAAAGTAACAAGAAAGAAAAATTCCGTGAGCGCAAAGCCACTTGTTCTTCACTTTGAGTAAGCTACTTGATGGATAGGTAGCTCTAGAAGAAGGATGAATACAGGGCATTTTATTGAGACACAGGAAAGTTCAAGATTGATTACACACCCTAGTTTTGCATAGTTCTTCTTATACGCATACTGTTGAATCCAGGCTGGAACACAAAGATAAAATACTATAGGATGTGCTGAATATGGCTTTGTGCTGGCTTCTAACTCTGTCTTTTTTTCATTGTGTTATGGTCTTTAATTCCACACTGTAAAAATGATCTGTTGAAAGGTGAATTGAGGTGATCCAACTCTTGAGGAATTTTTCTTCAGTGAATTTTCCTACTTTGCTGAATCCGAGGAATCTTTTGGCATTGTGGTCTTGGCTCAGCAATAACCTCTGCACACCTGATTTCAGTGGGTTGCAGTCCAGGGCACTTCTAGGGTCCTGACCCTACTGACATTGACCGACTTCGCCTGGCCAGGACTCCACGCTTGCCTGCACATGCACAGATTATATCTGGTAATTAGGGAGCCTGATTCTTCTGAAGGAATGGCATAAAAGTAAAGACTTCTAGGGAAACCATTTGCGTTCTACCTGTCTTAGACTCTCTTGGTGGACTTATAAGTAATGTCATAGTGATCACTTCATATTTGTAGAGAAAAGCAGAACTTGTCAGCAATAATACTTATTTACAGTTTGCATTTTATTTTCATTTACTGAGAGAGTAAGATGATTAAATAAATTTTTTTTACAAAGCAAATGAAGATTATTTTTTTTTCCAGGATAAGAAGATACTGCTAATAAGGACAGATTCCTTTGATGTCAGGCCTCATGCTGCATAAACTTCATGGACCCATCATTAGTTCTTGTCATCTCGTAGGGTCTTTTGGCTTGGGGCCAAATAATTGATACAGTAGAGAGCTTCCAGCTAAAATAACAGCCTCTGCATCTTTATCTTCCCATCCATCAGATTGTTGGTGGAAGATAGGGCTAATTTGTCACTCTGCCCACTCGGAAAAGTTTGATAAATGGCTTAATTAGACTTTTTTTTTTTCTTCCCTAAGAAATCATATTTCTTGAGAACTAGAGGTTGGGAAAACAATGGCTAAGGATTCAATTAGAAAAGGAAAATAGTTTTCCTTCAGTAAAGACTGGAGAAAACATGACCAGTTGGTTGGGAGGAGTTTCAAGGTAAAAAACCCCAAAGCACCCTAACACAAAAGTGTCTTGTGTTCGTGCAGCTATCCAACAGCTGCGGGCAGACCAGACCTCTACAGAAATACCAACCTGCAGGGTGCCATTTTAAATATGCTGCCCCCCCAATTAGAGTGCATATAAGTCTTTTGTGTTTAGACCTCTAAAATAGGTAACAAGGCACCATTTTACCTAAAACAATATCTAAATATATAATTAACTATCTTTATTTAATGCTTCCTAAATCTCCCAGCAGGTTATCTGTACTGAAGGGAACCGTGCTTTCCAGGAGGCTCCTGAGGTCAGTACCTATGCCAGTAAAAGTGAGGGCTTTGCTTCAGATCTCGTTCTTCAGTGTGGGGACAAAGCAGGGCTGGCCCAAGGCCATGTGCAGTTCTTCTCTTGGTGGGTCAAGTCTGGATCACAGTTTTTGAACATTTCTTCTCAGAACATGCTAAAGGTAAAAGAATATTTGCAGCTTTTCCTTTTTGTGAAGTCATTTCATGGCTTATGAATCGAAAACCTATTGGATTAAGATCAGTGATTTTGATGCTTTTTGAGCTTTCAGCCAGAAAAAAGGGAGAGAGGAGCTGATTAAAGTTCTTCTCTCAAGCACTAAGTTTCGATAATCATCCCTCCACTTTGCATGCGTAATTGGCGTGTCTGCGTGTGTATTCACACACATGGATGTGTCTGTGGCAGCTGGCAAACCTTAGCGAGTTAGAAAAGTCTGGACTTCTGTATTTGTAATCATCATTTTATGCAACTGGTCTGTTTGGGTCACCAAGGACATGTATTTCTCCTTTCTCTGGTCTGACATAAATTAACAAGGCCACAGACAAACTGCATCCTCCTTTTTTTGATAAACTGTCCAGAAATTGGATGTAATTCAGAAATAACTTTGGAACTGTTTAACCTCTAGGCAGGAACTTATTTTATTAAGGAAAAGACAAATATTTTTCAATTAAAAAGATTTAGAATCCCTTTCTCTGTACTACACTAATCTGAAATGACACTGAGGGGTAATAGTCCTGGTATTAGTGCTTCCCCAAGGAAATGTCTTATCTTCTGCACTAAATTAACTGTCTTTCTCACACATCCTAAAGCTGTCAGTTTGGGCGTTCTGTGTAAGGAAACGTCTTCTGATTTAAAGTTTCTGAGAAGGAAGGCAAAGCAAATGTGTTTAAACACTAATGATCTCTTACGCCCCAGTCTCCACAACCCTTTCTGAAGTGGGTACCCATTAATATTAAATCATTAACACTCCTGGCAAGGTTGAGGGGACAGGTTGTGGGAGTAGCCTCTGTGTGGGTCAAATCCTGGAGGCATTACATGTGCAAAGGCACGGTGGTAAATGCCAGGGTAAAGTGCTGATGAATCGGGATAGCAGAGGTCTACACTACCTAAGGGCACTGTGGCAAAGAATTTTGCTGGCCAGCCCCCAGGCGACCCGTGCAGTTACAGCCAGAAATGATTGTGGGTTACTGATCTCTCCAGACTCTCTGAGAACAAATAACCGCAATGCAAATGCTGCATTGGAAGTGTTCTCCAGCTCTGCAAGCTGAGGTCACCAAAATGGGACCTTGGCAACCCACGCTTCTGTCATGGTTTACAAAGTGGGATGGTGCAACTCCACCACTCATTGCCACTTCACGAGCTTGCTTGAAATGGCAGTGAGCAGTGGAACTGCACCATCCCACCTTGCAAGCCATGCTATGAGCATGACCTCTTGAAATGTGGGTTGGGCACCTCACAACCACCTGATATGGAGTGACACACCAGTTTGCAATCTATGCGATGCGTAATAAGTCATCAGAAGCCTTGTCTGGGCTACTCTTGCTTGCTCTTCATTGCTGCTTTCACCTGGGACTGTGGCAGGAGGACCAGGCTGACCTTCAGTTCAGCAGATTTTGTTTGCAGAGCCAGTTTTGCAAAAAATGCCTTGTGCTATTCTGCATTGCCCTGCTGTTGGCATCGGTTGCAAAGTACCCTATATTAAGTGTTTGTAGGTAAGAGCTTTAAGATTGGGCTTCTTATAACTATGGGACATCTTTAATATAAAAGGGAGAAATGATGTAAAATCGCATCTCATGACCATTTGATATTCCTGGCTATAGTTTATTTCTTTGTGCAATCTTTTTACTATTTTCTGCTAGAAAATCAAGACCGGTCCCCTGCAAACGTTTTGCACCTCAGGGAGGGATTTGACACACCCTGGCTCACATGAGCAGTGCAATGGTCATTGCAGGACCAGCTCTTCTGGGTGAAGCTATTCACACGAGGTTCACAGGATCTGCTCCCGAGATAGTAACTGCCTAGATCACTACTGAACTGGAGATAAATTGTACTTGCAGCTTTAGATCTTCACTGGGAAATCCGATTTATCTAATTGCAGAACCTAAAAGTTCAACAATGTGGCTACACATTGGGACATGAAAAGTGCATTTGCAGGATTATTTTTGCATGGAAGGGAAAAGAAATCAAGCATTTTCTTCTGTATAAAGAAATGTCTTGGACAGGAGGGAAAAAAAGGAATATGTTGATTCCTGTGTTGTTATTTGCTATTTTAAAGTAAGTGAATATATGCAGTATGTTTTACTATATTTTAAAAATAAGAACTGTCAGAAATAAAACTTGCTGAGTCTAGAGTAATTCTTTTTGATTTAGAGCCAGTGGTGGATATTAATATTTTAAATTAATTCAGTATGTTTTGACTTGCTCTGCCATTTGGTTTACTTGGAAACTGAAACCATTTGTAACAAAACAGCTAGACTGGTTTTAACTCAGATCAGTGAATAAGAACATGTAAAACTAATGGTGCACTTCAGACCATTAAAAAAGGAACTTCTGGACTATATAAATTACAATCATTTGAATTTATGTGCATTAAAAACCAAACCTAAAACTCTACAGGTACTTTGAAAAGAAAAATAATTGTCCACACTTTCACATTATGATTCAATTTAATTTAAAGGAAACTCAAGGGTCAGAGGATGCGATTTCTACAGATATTGAGCATCCAGAACTGACAAGAGTGGATTGGAACTAACTGGAAGTCTTGCAACCAAGTCTTTTGTAAGTCCAGACACATCTACACTTTTTAGTCTGCCTGGGGTTGTTAGGATATGACACAGAAGTGAGCATACCCCATATTAGTCAATCAGTGGTGCAGAGCAGAGCTCATGGAAGCCCTGATCGTGAAGTGAACACATAGGCCAGTAGAAAGCTTTAAGGCATTTCCAGTGTCACAGCTTTGCTGTGTTGTAGGACTAGAAATGATCAGGAGCTGGAAGCAGTCTTTGATGTCTCATTTGAACATGCAGTAGTTCGTCTAATATGACCTTCACATGGTCAGTGATCTTACAAGGTGTTGGTTCATTTAATGATTAGATGGTTCTCAAGCATTTAAGGAGATGAACTTGGTTTCTTCAAGTTGTCAGGTGTCCTCTTTTTTTTTCCCAGTAGTTTACTACACATAGAGTAGGCTCAGATTTCTTTTTTCTTCTTTTTTTTTTTTTTACAGTTACATTTAACACCATTTGCAAAATGATTGTAAATTTGCCATCAATTTTCTTGCTTATACATATGGTCATATAATTTTAGACGAAGCTGTTACATGTGAGTAGAGATGAATGGCTCATAACCTGTTAAAATTACTGTACAGAAGTCACATCTAGCAGTCTGTCTTGAGGCATGAAATGAAGCATTCTTTTATTGCTTCATCTTACAGTATATAGTGAATTTTATTCAAAACAAATTCAAAATGGTTTTTTTTAGTGCCTGAACTGAAATCTGTACTCTTAAGCTCTTAATAAAATGCTTGGAAAATGCTTTTCAGTAAAGGTTTTCAAAGTGATGCCTTTATTTTCATCCAGTTGAAAAGTTTAGACTGAACAGAGGACCAAGAGAAGCAAGGGGCCAGATTTATTGACACATAAGAAACTGCAGAAATGGATCCCAGGTGGAGTTCAGTCATGAGTAAAGACTTCAGGGTTTGGTCATAGTGATGACCTGTGGCTTGCTTAGCTATAGACCAAGTTCACTTCGGGAAAGAGTAGGTGGAATCTGTCACAGCAATGACCCTTTCCCTGAAATTAAGAAAATTGTCAGCCTTCCACCCCCTCATGACACAATAATCTTGGAGTAGCAGTGTCAGTTATGGGGAGCTCTAGTGTTGGGATTTGTCAGATAAGTGGGAATTTTGTTTCAGTAAATGTGTGTTATTAATGATTTGATCATTTGTGTCCATTACGTATCACAATGAATTAAATTAACTGTGTTTTCTTTTCAGTACAGATTGCAGTTGCTCCTGGACTCACTAAGAAGGTAAGAAACACAGTGAGAGCAAGGACATAAAGCAGAGGATGTACTCCAAATGGTTTATACATGTCTGCTTTGATCTTTAAATGTAAACCTAATGCTTGTTGCAAGCTAATAATTGCTTGCCAGAACAAGATTTGCCTTTCACTGTAGCACCAAACTTGAGGTAATGATAGCAGCATGAAAAATAGCCTCTAAGTTGGCAACATGAAAAATAGCTTCTAAGTTGTTAATGCTTTGGGCTCTTTTGGCTTTTCTTTGCCTGCAGAACTCGAAATGAATGTATTATCCTTTCAAAATGCTTTGATAAATCTCATTCCCTTTAGGATTAAACATTCCTGAACATTTTTATGCCTCACTGAGCTCTTTCAAACAAACATAAATTAATTTTCAGCTCAAAATTTATACTCATGAGACCTAATTCCCCTTGCCTCTAGCATTATTCTAGTCATTTGTGCAAAGCCACCATCATGTTACTCCTCTGATGTCTTACATGGCTGCTTTGTGCATTCGAGAGCTGCAGAGGTCACGCGTGGCACTGAGCAGTGGGAAGCAAGACTCAGAATTTGCATCTGCAGTGTCCTACAGGTGCAAGTTGGATGGTTGGGTGTCAAACATCAATTTTAGATGCAAATCCAGGACACTTTGGTGCTTTATGGGTGTGCAATGCAGGTTTAGCCACTAGGTAGTAGCTACTCTGTGGTTTAGCTATCTTCACTGAATTCAGGCTAAGCAGAACACACATACAGACAATTGTTTGTGCCTCTTAAATACTCATACACAAATATTTGCAAAATCAGTACTAGCACGACATGACTCAGCTCTCTTGAAATAATTGAGACACCTGATTTATGCCACTGATTTTTGTCCACCGTGCTGTGAACTCCTGGAAGCTGACTGTTTTTGCAAGAATGTGATATAGAATACAGAAATTTTGGGGTTTTTCTGCAGTAAAGGTACCCCAATGAAAATAATAACAAACTTAAACCATTACAAATCTTCCAAATTTCAGCAAAACAATTTTCTAAGGTGGCTGAGGACAAAAAAATAAGAATTTTGTGAACAGCTCAGGTTTTATATAATGAGAGTTTGCTGTGAGGTGGCATATCTGAAGCCTTTCTCTGTTTTTCCCGTTTGCTTTTCTAACAGCCTACTATATCAAGCCTATATATTTATGCAAGGAACATCCCAATAAACGGTTCATGTACAGTACTCACTATTAGAGGAGGTAAGTAATTTAGAGGAGGTAAGTAGTTGACAAATTGCATGAAGGTGCTACAGACTTGATAGAAGATGAATTCTTGTCCCAGCAAATCTTTGTAAAGTAATCAGTGGTCAGGAAGAGGGAAGGAATGACCCATCCCAGCTCAGACAGCACCTAAAGTTGTACATCCTACTGATGTAGCAGTACTTGAATGAGTGATATGGCACACCAGATAATATGAGGGGAAAAAAATCAAGTGAATGGGGAGAAAAACACGATTTTTGCTTCTGATTATGACTATTTTAGAATTAATGGCATTTTAAAAAGGCTATCTGCTTTTTCCTTGGTGTGTGATATGTCATATAAAGAGACTAGGAATTCTCTGGTTCAGGAACAAGGCTTTGTGTATGATGTAGTACAGTTCTGAAGTACTGAGTACAAAAACAATCTACAGTGAGATACATCTAATTTGTCTTTTACTTTGCATTTGACCTGTTGTGTGGCTGCAAAATAGTCATCCCCTTTTACCAGTCTAGGTAAATCTGGAAGCAGGTAAGCATAATTCCAAATGAAATTAGAGGTGACCCATAATGTTAAACTCCAGTGCTTTCATATATTGGCTTCCTGTTAGATTTCATGTTTAAAATTTGCCAGTGCCATTATGTTTAGCTGTATTTTTACTAGTTATAAATTCAATCGTATTCCTATTACATCTATAATAAATTGAATGCATTATATATTAATAATTGACCTCCTAAAGCCTTCCAGGTAACAGCCAACCAAACAAAACAAACTAATAGCAAGGAAATGTGAATTCAATAACAGTGGTTTTATGGAAATTTAATTCTGTTGATTTCAGAATTACACCTTTGGTATTATTGTCCTTTTATCATTGCTGTGAAGAAATGTTCTACTGCCAGAAAGGTTCTTTTTCTCAGTAACCAATTCAGGTATCTCTAAAACACTGAGAACTAAACAAATTGGAACACAAAGGTACCCCAGGACTTTGGAAAATGATGGACCACTGTTCTGTACATATGCAAAGGATTTCTACCATTCTTTCCAAGTATTTATGTCTCGTCCTTAATTTTTCTATGATATCTGCCCAACCCTCTTGAATTTTTTCAAGATTATAAAATAGCTGACATTCAAAATTCACTTTAGCATTGTGCATGCAAACTGAGAGCAGAGAAGGCACTGTGGTTGTAAATTAGAGAGGCATTTAATCTAATATCTATTCTAATATTTAATCTGAGAGGAGAAATTAATTTAAATAAATACTAACCAAGTTTAGTAAGTTCAGCAAAAGCAAAACTTAGCTAAGAACAAACAAGCTGTGAAAGCTCCATATCTTAAATGGTTAAAGTGTCCTTTAAGAAACTTTGGCCTGGTACCAACATACATCACCTCCATATTATAACTATATTTTGGAAAAAAGTATCACCATTTGGGAGCTGTATTTCCTCAGGTAACATTGGTAAAGCACATAAAATTCCTCCTGTTTAAGCCAATGTAAGCTTGTGAAATCTGGGCACTTCTATGAAGCATTTATAAAAACGTGATGGTATTGGGCTCTGCCTGCAAAGGCCTTTCTGTGGTGAATGCCAGAAGCAGTATCATGTACAGGACATAGTTTTAATATTGACGAAAATGGAAAAAAACAAGCCCAGCCAAATCTGTGCTCCAGGCTTGGACTGTGAACACTGACAAAGTCTCTCAGCTGTGTCCAGCTGCGGAGGATGGGGAGTTCAAGAAGTGCATGGTCTGTCAATGGCTCCTCTGTGCCTCGTGCTGCCCTCCTATCTGGACATCCCACAGCCACCTTCATCACTCTACTGTGTGGTAAGGTGTGATAAGATTCCAGTTCAACAGGGAAAAACTGACTTTCAAATGTACCAGCACTTTCCTTCTCAGTGGTGGAGGAGGCACCACCAAGGAACAAGTGATGTCCAGTGATAGGACAAGGGGGAACGGGTGCAAGGTGGAACACAGGAGGTTCCAGGTGAACATAAGGCAGAGCTTATTCACTGTCAGAGTGAAACACAGTGGTTAGTTGGGGCAGTGTCTAACTCCTCCATCCACTGGTATCCTAATTACAGATACCAAACAGTGGTTTTTGTCTGGGTGTAGGAGTATGGAAGAAAAAGTCAAAGAAAATCAGGTTCAGTTGACCCCAAATGAATTATTCTCATGATTTAAACACAAGGCTTTCAAATCCTTAAAACAGGTTAATTTTTACCTCCCCAAACAAAGCAGCAACTCTGCTTTTGAGGCTCTTTGCTAGCGTATGAACACTACCAAAAAATAATCTCTTTCCCACTATGACTGACATGCCAAATGTGCTTATTTACTCCTAGGTAGAATGAATCCTTGGCTTTAATTACTTTTATACCACTTACATGCTTTTAATCTATGGTTTAGTGATTTATTAGTTACAGCTGCAACGAGCAAAATATCCATAGGCTGGGGGAAACACATCCCTTTGTAGATGGTCGCTGTAGGTCCTTCTCAAATCCTCCTAAGCCTTACGAGTTAAGGCTTAATTAATTTATAGGCTTTGAACAAATGAGCACACTTCAGCCTTCACGGGCATCATTGCCATCTCACTATTAGGTACATAGCACTGCCAGTGTTCCTCTAACCAGTTTAGGTGTTAAATAAATAAATAAAACCTTGAGTGTAAAACTCAAAAAACTTGTCACAGAAAAGTTAAGATCATATACTTTAAGACAGAATTCTGTTCAAACATTCTGTATTGTTTATAATGTTCCTCTTGTTTTTCTGCCATTGCTATATATTGCAAGTGAGTCAGATTCCTAGTCAGGATAGGATAAGTTAATTCACAAACTCTCCAGGTATCTGGATTTAAAGTTTTAGTTGCACTGATTTCTAGTATGTAAAAATCGTACACTTGTATCGCTCTTCCCTTCTGAACATCTGAAAATGACAGCATTAAAGAGTTAGTCCCCAGAGCATTATTATCCACTTCCAACTGATGGGGTACAAAGAGGCTCGAGGACTTTTTCCATACACTGTGGTAAAGCTGGGGAAGGAACCCAGATGTCCTGGTTCCTCATCCTGTCCCTGAACCACAAACCACACGTCCTTGCCTTATTAGCGACAATCACAGCACATGAAACCAGACTATTTATATCTAAATATTTCATCTGTTCTCACTCATTATTCCCTAACTCACCAATGTAATTATGTTGGCAAGGCGACAATATCTTTTTCCCAGTAAGCACAAACAGATTGTTAGGTTTTCTGCTGAGATACAAGCTGTAGAAGAAGAGCTCCCAAACAACTAAGATCAAAAGGACCGTGTTTTCATTGAAACATCCTTCTAATGCAGCTATGGGAGAGATGTCTTAACATCTTCCTCGGGTGACTCTGACAGCTGTATTGAAAGTTCTGATCAAGAAAGGTTAACATTGTAAAGGATATTGGCCCAGAATGAGTTAAGCCAAAGAGGAAAAAAACAAAAAACAACAATAAAAAGGGGCTTTGGAAAGTTCTGCTTTTTCAATCAGTTCAATTCCTGCCCAGTATTCCCTGAGATTGTGCAGGGGATGAGCCTAACCCTTCTGCAGATCCCCAGCGGGGTGGCCCCTGTCCTGGAGCAAGTTCCCTGCTTGGAACTTTAAAGCCAAGTGTGAAAAACCCCCGAGGAGGTGGCTCCGGGCAGGGCTCAGGGGTGCTGGAGGTTTCGGCCAGCTGTCACAGCTCAGTTCCCATCACTCACGCACCACTGGGAATGCTGTGACCGTACAGCTGGAGACAACTTGCCATGGAAAGGCTCACAGGCCTGCAGACAAGAGACGGGATCTCTGCAAAGTGCAGGACTGGTGGGAATGGGGTGGGAATGAGAAGGGTATGGAGCTGATAGCTTCAGCTGCATTTATGTTAGAGCATCACTCGCTGTTTGGTATCTGATAAAGTAGATGTTTGATATAACCAAGGGAGAAAATGGAGGAGACTGACAAAAACTCACAGTGGTAGGTGGTGTTGAACTGGATTCATACCTAGAAGAACAAATTGTTGAAGGGAAGCTAACAGACATAAAGGAATGCACATTTTCGACATCAATACAAACCTCCTAAGTTGTGTGAGTAGTCAGGGAGGTTTGCTGTAAGGTTGCAGCCAGGTCTATTTCTAAGTAAGCCCTTTCCAAACACACTATTCGTGATACTGCATAAAAAGTTAATCAAGGAATATTTAACACTCCCTCAGAGATCACATAACGAGAAACTTTGGACAGACAAATAGAAAGATCTGCACAGAATAAATCTGAGATGCACATTTCATAAATGTTGTTTAAGTGATTACATATTCTCTGATTAGCAAAAATCCTGCTGGCTCTGGTAAAACACTTGCTTCCATATATGGGGAATAATGATGCATCATGGGCGAAAGACAAAAGTCACTGGAAATTTTGCTACTGAAGTCAGTGCCACCACGTTTCACCCTATATAAGGCAAAGACCTCTTGGCTCTTGACACAGCTTGGGCTGCCTTGTCCTGGGACCAAAGTGGCAGCTACAATCTGCCTCCCAGATGCAGCCATCGTAACACTGTATGACACACATGCCATGTGTACAACCCCTTTTATTTCTCAGTGACATGCAGGAGTGTGTTTGTGTTTGTTAGTGTGCAGGCAACACGTACGCTGGGTTCTTCTCAACGGGATGCTGGAGTTTATCACCATAAAACTTTGGGTTACTAATTCCAAGCAGATTCACAACATTGATTCACAATGTTCAGGTTTCAGAAACAATCGCCAATTAACAGGAACATTGTGGCTGGCATTTTCAGTCTGCTGATCATGCACTCCCAAGTGTAACTCTGAAAAATCTTCCCCGTAGTGGAATACAACCAGCTGTGTTTGAGGACATGGGAGGGAGCAGGCAGCTGAAGAGCACTGTGTTTTCATCTGTTACCAGGCAGAAACACCCCACTGTACACGTGCTCTTTTGTTTTTTCTTGTCCAATGTTTGGTGACTGCAGAGCCTCAGTACAGGCCCCAGCCCCCCTGAAGCCCTCCGTTGTTGAACACCGCATGTGAAATGGGCACCATAACCTCTGTGTGGCCCTGGAGCTGCATAGGAATTATTTCCTGTTCTCTGCAAAGGAAGATGCCTTCAGATTCTGTTAAATGATAACAAATAAGGAGAAGGAGGCCTCCCTTAGTTCTAGCAATCCTATCCCTCCCACTGGGCTTTCCTAGAGGTGGCAGAGTTGAAACTCCCAGGTTTTATTTTCAGAACATGGTCATTTCTCATTTTGATATTTTAAAGTAAACAATTCCTGGTTCCCATGTATTATTCAAGCAGAAAGAGGTGGGTATCCAGTGCATACATAATCAAACATCCAGCCTGCACCAGACAACCGTCTTAAATCACTTAAGAAATTTCCCTATTGCTGTTGTTGTTATTCTCCATTCACTTCCTCCAATTATTTAACACTTCAAACATTGTATCCCATGTTTACCCCACAGCTGTGGGGTGAAGCAAGCAAGAGCTGTGTTCCTCCAAGCTCCCTTGGACAGTGCTCGCCCGCAGAAGAGAGGTGGCTGCACAGATGTTGCTGGTATCACGTTAATACAGAAATAACCTGTTGAAAGATTTGTTTTCAAACCTTTCAGTGAGAAAATATCACTTTCAGAGAGAAGAATTAATGATTTTTAACCTGCCTATCACGCTCTTTCATTGCTGGCATGTGAAGTCGTTGTTGGTGTTTCAAAGCTGTGAGTAGTAATGCTGAGGATATTTTTGTTACTGCCAAAACATTTACATGAAACTGCTATTCAGATCAAATTATCTCAAAACTGCAAAGCGTGCGTGGATTCCAAATTATTCAACTTGGAGAGATTGTTGCATATTGAAATTGCACAGTAGAAAACAAGCAAAACAGCACCATTGCTTCAGGTTCATAGGAATGGTAAAAATAGCTTCTAAAAGGATTCTTCTTAAATGTAGCAGATGTAGGATTTCACTGTATTTAAAACAGGATTTTGCTACCAGAAAAAACAGCTTTTCACTCCTTCGGGCAGACTGGTTGGTTCTGACTATTGTTCCCACAACACTTTAAACACAAACAGCACTGATTGAAGAGAACAGTGGCGTGGAAGTGCTGGAAACAAAAGCACAAAGGGCAGAGGGCTGTGACTGTGGAATGAGAGACTGAAAATATCAATTTAAAAAGTGCAATAAACTGTCAGAGCTGGTCAGTGCTGATAGGGTCCTGTTAACTGCTCTATTTCTTTCTCTCTCACATGTATCTTTCAGCAACACACCAGTTACGGAAAAGACTCAAAAGTATCACCAAAAAGAGGACTGGGCAATACTGTGGATTACAAGTCTTTGATGAACCATCATTTGAGGTATGTCGATGTGTTTTCCTTTGTGTAATATTCTAAGCAGTGTTACTGTTGCTTTTCAATAAGGATTCTGTGTTGCAATGAAAGAGCGATATGGCCACATTAAAGATGTCCCCAAGAGTGCCGTGGATCCCTAAAAGAACCATGAATATAATGTTCCAAGAATCACAGAAAGGGCTGTCTAATTTGGCAACAGAGGTCAGGGGTCACTTCTCTTTGGCAGAGAGCGGATGGACAGATGAAAACTTTATATGCAGGCAAAACTTGAAGTGATAAAACCAGAAACTTATAACTGCTGTCAGAAAAGAGTTGACAGGGTTCACCTGTGAGAAATATTGAGTGTGGCACTGGAGTAGGGTCCTTTGCCCTTTCAGTCACTGATAATTGGAGATTGACATCTAAAACTTGTGTGCTTTTTCTGTGCGAGTTTGTAGTTGATTTGTTCTCATTCCTTCAGTGAAATATCCTGAAAAGCAACAAGAAAGCAATAGGATAAGACAGGTTCCCCAGATGTCATGAGGAGTGCTCAGTGGGTGTTTGTCTGTAACAGGAAATGTGTGCTCTTTCAATGCGGTGTGTTTTATCGTGGCATAAAGCACAGCGATTTCAGGATCAACCTGATGAAAGGATATTCTGCACTGGTGAGTGTCCCACGTATAAGAAGAGTTGTAGGTAAGGCACCCTGTCTAGAACAATCTGATATGTTTCTCTGGGAAAAGGAAATTAAAGAAATAACCATACTGGGAGGAATGAAATACTAATGATCTCTTCAGAGGCTCTGCTTTCTCCACTTATTCTTTTAACATGGTGGCGCTGGCAGCTATGTAAGTAGACTATGAAGAATGTCCATGAGCATACACAGTGCACACGTTTCAAAACAATCCATTATATCTACTCTGTGTTGCATTCAAATGAAGTGTTTTTTCCTTAAAAGAACTAAGGATTAAAGTTTGCGTGTCTTGGAGAAGGAAAAAAAAAAATCACCTCCCCTTCAGTTTCACAAAATCAGACTCATTACTGTGTTATTAGCGATTAAATTCTTTATCCAGGAGCAATGAGTGATGCTACAGAACACACAGGACAGCACAGCGTTAGCTTTTTAAAATTAATACAAGTTTCTTCTAATAAAATCCTTCTGTCACACAAGTTGGACATAAATTCTGGCAAAGCCATGATTTTAATAAGAAATGGGCTAAAGCTGAAATAACTCTTTAAAAACAGAGACTATCTTGTAACCTGGGATTTCCTCCCTAACTTTTCATTCAATTCTTTCTGAACAGGCCTGTCCTCTGTAATGTCAAACACGTAGTAGAGCTCGTAGTCGTATTCTATGGTTTCCACGATATTTTCATTAACTGAAGAGATGTTCATCTTCTCAAACATAGGTGCAAAATACACGTGTGCAAAGCCAAAGCCAGTGATCTGAGAATGCTTGAAATGGTGATGAAGGAGCTGACTGCCACATCACATCTGGAGTGCTTCTGACATGGTAGGTTTGGCAATGCGCTTGATGTCACCCAGGAGAAGAGGGGCACAAGGTTTCCCACATCATCTCTTTTCTTACAAACTCTTGTGGCTTCCAGGAGGAAGAGTTCTCTCTTCATTCTCCACCTTAAAGCTATGGCTCTGATTCCGCAGGACATTTCAACACCTAGTGTAAAGCATCAGATGAGCTCCAGTGAGTACAGAAAGTGTGTGGGCAGTCTGAATGACATAGGCACGTATGTAAATACTCTGCTGAATGATGCTTCCAGCTGCATTTGGGAAAACATGCAGTTAGATAAAAAGGAACACAGTAATTCCTTTTTTCCCCCCTTCTTTTTTCAACAGTATTTAACTACATTTTTCTTAAAATATAGGTGTGTGAAAAGCTGCACTATTGTAGATAAAAACATATAAAATGTGGGAGATTAAAGATTTGGAAATTAATTTCTCAGGGGACCTCTTCCAGTCTAGACTCCATTGACATACCCTGCCAATTTGTCTGGTCTCCCTGTGAACATAACACTTGATACTGTGGGCAGTGTAAAGATCTTTGATAAGCTTGCTGCTTCCTGCAGCACTCTATGTTCACAATGAACTTTTAAAATACAATTTATAGCTTTCAGC
This sequence comes from Aegotheles bennettii, assembly GCA_013398125.1. NCBI lineage: Eukaryota > Metazoa > Chordata > Aves > Caprimulgiformes > Aegothelidae > Aegotheles > Aegotheles bennettii. The sequence goes on along the minus strand of VZRW01007024.1, from coordinate 490,660 downwards.
TTTCCATTTACCAAGAATGGAGATTCTTCAGTGGATTATTCAGCTTTCAGAGAAAGTAAATATGTTCCTTGTGCTTGCTGTTTTCTGGCAAAACCAGGATGGAGCATTAGCTAATGACAGCTCTAGAAATAAGATGTTTAAATCCAGAGCAGACAGGCGGTGTTTCCAAAGTCACAGGATGGACCCAGCAAGCTTTTTCACAGTGGCTTTTTCCCCGCCAAAAAAATTTAAACTCTTCTTTTAAAACCGTTATCGTTGTCAAATTGCAGTTTTCACAAAAAGATTATTCTACCCTTTCCATACTTAGAGCTTTCCTTCAATCTTACTCAACCATTTTCCATAAACACATCAGTAAAAATGGGATTTTTAAATGTTGTGGCATGCTTCCTCAAAACCAGGGCACTGGAAGGTGCAGAGCAATCCTGCAGCAGTTCTTCCCTGCCTCCAGGGAAGGTCTACTTTCAAATTCCCAAAGTTACAATTGACCAAGTCCTAGGTCTTTGAAAAGATGCTAGAAAGATAAGTATCTCGAGAATGTCTGAGATCCTGAAATCTCTCATAGCAAGAAGTTCCAGGGTATACACATAATTCAGTACTGTCTTCTCTGCATCCTCCATCCTGCATGTTTTCACCATGTGCCTTCATGCTTTTCATGTTTTCACCATGTGCCTTCATCCCCATGGTAGACTATTCTCAACCTTAAACAAGGCATCTTTGAGTTGTCACTTCTGTGCTAACATCCTCTCCTTGAGTTTGCCCTCTGTGTGGTGGGTACGTACTGCTGAACTGGGAGGACTTGATTCTGATCTTGCTCATTACCTCAGTCTTCACCTTTTGGTAGCTGTTTGCACCAGTACTGACAAACCAGAGACTTCTGGATATGGACAGCTGGAGACAAAGCTGAACGTAAGAAATAAAAGCCATTTCCACCAGAAAGATTCCAGAAACTAAGCTGATCTTCAGGGGGTGATGCCGACTCATTAACAGTACTTCTTGCAGTGCCTTTAATGCTTTTTAGTTAAGCACACAATGCATCTGTGTAATTGAGCCACAGGTGTAATATGGAACAAAAGGTTCATGTGGTTTTTTCACGTTTTTTAATTTTCTTTCTAGTTATTACTGGGCCCACTCTAGTGGCAACAACTAGACATGAAGAAGAATTGTGCTCAAATTTCACCATTTCAGATTAATTTGTAAAATTCACACTGTTTTCTGAAAACACAAATTTTTACTGCAAGTTAGATAAAGCACATTTTTTTTTCTAAATGCCTTCGTTAGCCCAGATGTTTTGGTTTGAAAAAGAAAGGCAAGAATATTTGGAATTCAAATTAAAAAATGACCTGGGAATAGGAGAAATCTAGGAAAACTGACTCCTGTTCTCCCCATCAGATAAATCAAACATTGTTCTAGAAGGTTATTGAAAGCAGCTGTAGGGATAATCAGATCATAATTTACACGAAGCATAGCTAGCTAATTATTTAAGATCTTCTGAGAAGCTGTCACAAGGGGCAAAGGTGCTCAAATGAGCTGGTTTTGAAGGAAACTTCCTGAAAGCTGAGGACCAAACTGACCTTTGCGCAGGAAGACAGGGAATTATGGCAGAGGTCCTCCTGGCTAAGCAAGGAGCTTTGTAGTGGTCTGAGATGGAAATGAGACCATACAAGAAATAGAAACAAGGATAGGCAAGCAAGGGGGCATAGATCCAAATTATTGCTTGGGTACTTCCAGGTGAAACGGGGAAGGCCAAAGCCAAGTTGGAGCTAAAAATAAGGGATATAAAAAGAAAAGTACCAAGGGGCTTCCGCAAGCATGCTGGTAGCAAAAGGTCCATGAGCTTTTCGTGCAGACTGATTAGAAGTTTACAGAGTGGAGTGTCAATGAAGATCTAAACCCTGAAGACTCCACCTGGGCTCTCCTACCCAGGCTCTGGTGCGTGGACTTGTTTCTGCTCAGAGAAACACGTGAGAACAGGTGTAAAGGAAGCTCACTTCTTTTGTTCTGTGTGTTTCTGAAGTACCCATCATTGAAATAATTCTGTGCTGTCCATGCTTTCAGAGAAATGTCTCCCCTGGCTGGGCCCAGGCAGCTCTAGTTTGAATGTGTGATGAAACCTCTGAGTCGACCTTCATCATTGCCCGGAATCAGGCTGCTGGAAATGGCAGCAGTATCCCTTGGCACAGGGTCTTGCAGCTCTCCTGTGGTTCCACCAATGTCACACCATGGGTAATGGTTAGACACGGACTACCCAGTGTGGCTGCAGCTAAATGAGGTGCTCCTGAGCTAAAGGCACTGAAAGCCATTTAGTCAAGACCAAGCAGCTAATTCTTGAACTTAGTTCTGTGCAGTTCATGAGGACTCCCACATTGTGGGGACACTGTGAGAGCCAACACAGCTAATTTGGAACTAGCTCTGTGAAGTTTGTGTGAGTTGCTACTTCAAGGCCACATGCCTTGAAGTTTATGGAGACCAGGCCAACATCCACAAGGCAAACCATCTCTATTTGGAAGTGACTTTATGCTATCTCTCAGTTATATGCAATGAATGAAGCTGAGTTCAAAGCCAGCATACAGCTGTAACCCAATTGTGGCAGCCATTCTTCAGATTGTCCAGCCCTAATTAGGCTGCCGTTCTGTGAAGAACCTATTACAGTATGCCAGTGATTAATGTGGCAATTGCTAAGCAATACCATTTCTGCTTTGAAACTGTTCTGCAACAGTGGAAAAATATCCTTCTTTTCCAATGTCTCTAAATGTTGGGCTAATTTTGTCAACAGGGTCTGTAAATGGGCAATACTTCAAACTCTGCTGTGGGTAAAGGGGTAGCGTGAAATAGTTGTCATGGAAAATCTATAATTTAGACTACCTGTAGTCTCATTAACAATAATTACTTCGGACTAGATGAGTAATGTTTGAGCCTATAAGCTGGCAAACAAATGAATGTGGTCTATTCAAAGTCCATTAAGAAGTTCTGTTTTGCCTCAGTCTCTGCCTCTCCCAGATGGAAAGTGAGATGTGGCGATCTTCTGTGCATTTTATGACATTCTTTTTAGGATGTTTTTCATACTCTGTACATCGTGTAACAGCACAGAAAGCCTCCAGGCTTGTAACTGCATTCTGTCTTTTTATATAGAGAGCTACAGAAATACCAGAGTGTATACGTGGTCCAGCCGTGTACGCAAAGGCTGACCTCCCCATGGCCCTGCAGACACCTTCACCCATTAAGTTCCTTTCTTCAAGTCCCATTAAGTTTGGTTTGCTCCTTCCCGTTGTATCTCTGCCTGCAGAAGCTCTGAGGACAGAGGTTACCCTGTAACATCACAGTGGGCTGGTAAGCTTCATTGTTCTTCAGTTGTATCGTGGTGTGGGGTTGGGGCTGGAGGGACGAGGCTCCTTCTAGGTTGCTGCTTGCTTTGTTTCATGGTGTGATTCCCAGCTGGTGCTCTCTGCTGCTCACCTACCGCAGTTTTGGGTCTGAGGCTTTTCCTATTGCTTCCTAATGCTACATTTGGCCTTTTGTTGAGGATATGTCCTTGCTTCCTTGCAGTCCTCTTCTATTCCCCTGTCACTCGGCGCCCAAGCCTGCAGCTCCCTGGTGTTGCCCAGATCATCCCACTGCTGGGAAGGCAATGCTTTCTTAATACCTGCTTATACTTTCTGAGCTTTTCGTAATGCATCCCGTTCGTTCCCAGGTTCTCTGTGAAGGAAGATGCTCAGCCACTCTGGTTGCAGGCTGTGCAATGGACGGCTTCCACCTGACTTGGTGAGTTGGTACCAGCCATCCTCTGACTCCCTCCCCACCTCCATTTCTGAAAGGGAGGAAACTTGCAGTGGACCTGCAAGAATACATGCTTGGACTTGGGTGCAAGATGATGAAGAGAGGGGTCCTGATTTGGCAGAAAGTAATGGTGTTTCACATTGTGCTGGGTTTTGTGAGTAGTTGCTATGCAATTTTTCTTTAAACAGCTCCTCATCAACGACAGTAAAATGAAACCATATGATACCGTTATTATTTCCATTGTCAACTGCTAGTGACTTAAAAACCCACCTTCCCTGGACATTTAAATTTTTTCAAATTAGAGTAGGAAGTATTATACTAAGAAATATTTTGTTTTGCTTTAATTTGTGTTTGTTTGAGACTCAGTACAAGAGAAGTTTCATTTTGGTGGGAGGCCGCCTAGCACTAATGCAGTGCAAGCAGTGAGAAGTAATAAAAATGCTTTTTTATTTGCAAGTCACAATAATATCTAACAAACATTGACTTTTTGCCTCTTTAACAGAGCTGGTTGATTCACTTCATGCACGTTCACCTCATCCAGATGTAATTCCAGTTTCAATAGACAGTTGTTTTTCAATAAATCTTTGGCAACCTGTTTTATAAGTGGGTTTTGGAAAGTATTTCTCACCCTATAGGATTTTTGTGATTTGTTTCATTGGCACAATGTAGTACAGCTAGGGTTAGAAAAAGGTCTGTGTGTCCTGCTTGGCCACGTGAAGAATATGAGCCCCCAACACCAAGAAACCTCATAAATTTAATAACAGCATATGATACAAAGGTGGCACTTGGATGCATCAGGAAAGATATTTCAGATATTTCCTATATTCTTCCAGTGATCTATATTTGCAGAAAGACAGATCCATTGCCTTCAAACAGCATATGAACACACAGCTTTGTAAATTGTGGATCCCCTCCCTCCCAAGCCAAAGGAAATCTCTGCTAACCAATATCATGATTGGCTTGTGGCAGCATATTAGAAAAATACCATTTTTTTGCTGTCCTGAAAAACTATTTTCTTCCTTGCAAGACTATACATGTTTAATCCTCCAAATCATTAGCCTCAGGGGCAGGTACTCAGGGGTGGCCCAAGCTTTCTTCCCTCCTCCCCTGTTCCTGTGGGTTGCATTGCTCTGAATAAGGATCTTCTATGGACTAGAACACCCAAGGGGCTACTTTAATTTTCATCATTAGAATAGCAAAGTTGGGATTAAGAAACGAGCTGCATGTGCTATTTCACCTCTGCTCCTCAACATCCCCAAAATGCTGCCTCTGGTGTTCAACCATTTGTCTCTCCCAGAAAGGAAGAGGAACTGGAATAAACCTCTTACCCTGATGCTACAGAATCAACTGGCTGTTTAAAATATACATAGGATTCTTTTTTTCTTTTGCCACAGAGGTACTAAAGCACGATTCTAGCTGGCTCAGAGACCTGCCTCTTAGAGAACCTGGCACATGATCACTGGCCTCAAAACCCCAAAATACCTAAGAAACATCTTCTTTTGGATATACATGTTTCTGTACCCGAACACCATGTTCTCATCAAGTGATAGAGATGTACAAATTTTCTGTAGCAAGAATGGGGTATGGCTTGCTAGGAATGGCCTTTATGGATCCTTGTGTGTATCTAGCATTAACAAATACTTCACACCTTAAAAGGTTTCTCTGACTGGTAGCAAGTTTCCAGTAAAATCAGTTTGTATGACAGACGCAGAGGAGTTTTTGTCACAGATAAATTCCTTCTAAACCATGGATAATCATTACCCGTTATGAATTACCTAATTATCTTTTGGGGTTTTTTTTATTGCATGGAAAAAGAAACATGGAGTTTTCTTGCCAAGTCCCTGAGAAGTGGCCTAAATGCTCATTGTCTGAGGGAGATCACAGATTCAGACTGCTGGTCCCATTGTCCAGCATCAGTGCATGCAATAGCCTGGCCTTATAAAACAGACATTTAACTGAACAGAACCAATTAGCCCTCCGTCGTGCCCCTGTTCACAATAGAAAAAACAGCTGATGTTCCCTTAACTTGAAACAATGGGAGGATATGCATGGCCTGTGTAACTCTTACAAGCAGAGTAACTCTTTCCAGAGTGGGACCGTGAGAAAGTAAAGCCCGTAAATGGCCTTTCAGTGGATGAACTCCTGAACAGTCTTTTATAATGTGAACTCATCAGTCAGCTGTCTGTGGATGCAGTTTTCTTTAGAAAAATCTCAGCTCAACTGCAACATGCCAGGTTTTAGCGATAAACCATTCTGCTGAATGATATTCTGTTTCAGCACTGTATTCACCCCAGTATGGATTTATTCAGCAGCATCTTTTCTCTCCAACCCTCTTTTACATTCCTTACCATGTCTGTACCTCTTCCTAATGATCTTGGAATAGCAATGACCACCGATGAGAGCGTGGCAAGAACTGAATGTTCCTCCTAACAATGGCAGTGAGGCTTCATTTAAGATTTGGATGCTGAGAAAATTCAATCGAAGAAGCTGATGAGCTCAGAAATTCAGCCCTTCCATGTGAATCCAGTAATTTACTTTCTTTTGACTACTTTCTCCTCCGCCTAGTTGGGATCTTGCCACCACGTCTAATCACTGGATACCCAGAACCCAGCTAGAGCTCCAGCTAGCAGCAAGACCGTGTTCAAAAACTGACCCCTCTTCAAAGTCAGCGCGCAGCATTGTGTCACTCCCCACCCAGACTGTTTCCCAAGCGCCTTCAGGCAATAGTTCATCACTTGCAAGTATGAAACTCTTTGAAACAAAGAGGCCTTCACTAATGGCAAGGCAAAGATACCATTAACTATGGGAAAACAATGCATAATAAATCAATCAGTCTACTTCATCCGTTACCTTTGGCAAAGGTCTGTTGACTTGGTCACCAGCTGATGCTGTGAATTTCCCGTAGGCATACATTCTGTCTGAGCATCATTCCTCCTTCCCCTGTCTGCTACATTTCCCTATAGTTGGGCACTGTTTGGACACCATAGCTCCAGAGGTCTGACTCCTGCCTGGGTGAGCCTGTTTCCAGCCCCCTGCAGAGGGGTACTCTGTCCTTTTACTGAATCTCCTTCCTAAAACCCAGTCAGAAGGTTTCATTTTATTTCATGGCTGAGTAAAAGAGTTTTCAGTCAAGATCACAGAGTGGTTTGGGTTGGAAGGGATCTTTAAAGATCATTTAGTCCAACCACCAACACGCCTCAATTCTGCTGCTGTTCCCATGCTTTGTGTGAAAAAAAACCTTCCCTTTGTTCAACTGCATCACGTATCTGTCTCTCCATCATGTCTACTCATTAAATCTTTTGCAAGAGCTCTTAGAGAGGAGTCATCCCAGTACAGGATGCTGAGAAGACTTTGTGGTCATTGAAATGGAACTATGATGTCTCCCAAAGTGGCACTGGAGTGAAAGACAAAGAAGGGCCGTGTCTTTTGTTAATGAACTGATGATATCGGAGAGCCTCTACTCTCTGGATTATCTGTCCATCCAGTAATCTGGATAAAAGAGCTAAACAGATTAACTAGTTTTATGGGCATTCTTCTCAGGCTCACCAACAGATGGGAGCATAGATTTCTCTACTCATTAGATTTTCAGGCTATGGTGCTTGCAGTTTTTTGAAGACTACAAGGGGGAAAAAAACTAAAAGCAAACAATGACGATATAGCTCATTCATGTGTCCACAGGGAGAAGGATATTGTTTCATTTAGGAGCATAGAAATGAGGTTTGTAATGGGAGTCAAATGGAAACCAGGAGTCAGCACTCTTGAATTCTTTAACCTTGGAAATCTCTGGTTTGATATCTAGTGATGGTCAAAGGTATTTATTACGTTTACAACCTCTCATTGTTATTTTCCAGATATAAGTGTGTTTTGCTTGGATCCAAGCCTTTTCAAAAGCAAATAAACATGTCCTAAACTTCCATTCATTTTTCTTACAAGATCAAAGAGGAAAAGCTGTCCAGATGTAACTAGCTAAGCCTCTAATGAGATGATCAGTGAATTGTTTCTCTCTTGTACTATAAGCACTTAAATTAAAATATTGCACTTGGGGCACTCTGCGCTCCTAACTTGTATGGCAGGATCCAGGCATCTAACACAAGCCAAATAACTTCAGCAATTAGCTTTCAACATAGGTCCATAGCCTCTGACCTTTCTTGTTCATCAGAGGCAAGCCAAACACTTTGTTAAACAGTATTAATTGTGCCTGGCACTTCTCTAGGGCCACAGACGTCACAAATAGTTTCCTACTAGCAAGAAGCAAAATCTCACGCCTATTTTCTGTTCAACAGGAGGCCGACTCAGCTGTGCTGGGGGTGAAGAGAAGTCTGATCCTGCTTCTCTCTGTGTGAACCTTGGAAATGGCAGTGGAGCGCCTGCGCAGGTACCACCTGGGTGACACTAATGCTCAGGAGTGAACCCACAGCACTGCACTACACCTTGCACTGCCCGATTCCTGCAAGCATCCTATCTTCACAGATTTAACCAAAACACCCAGATCAGGGCTCCTTTGAGCTATCATTGAGAGAGAGGTGTCTGGAGAGACATAGCTTTGCTGTGCTGAGCTGCCTCTTGGCACTGCTGCTTTGCACAGAGTACAGGTAGGGGCTGGGGGTAATAGATGCTTACTCAGGGGAGCTTAGCCTGGTGCCACGGTAAGGCAGGATGACCCTGGACAAAAGGCTTGATTCCTGCATGTGTCGGAAAACAGAAAGCTGCAGCTACACCTGCAGGGATTTGTAAAAATCCCTCACAATTGGCTGGAGTCACAGAGGTCCTGAGTCATGGCTCAGGGAGCTACCAAACCTTTTTATGACCCTGTGCCATTTAACTAGAAAATGCTTTTTTCTTTTAAAGCTATTGACTGAGATCAATTTCAGTAGTTTGGGGTTTGTTTGTTAGGGGTATTTTTTGTGAATTCTCTCCATTCATAAATAAATATTTTGTGCAAGCTTAGTGGGAACACAAATGCCCCTGGGGCTGCTCGTGAAGACAAGGGCTGATGGGACAGACAGTAAAGTTATTCCATCGTTTTCCCTAGTACTTCTTATTCTTAGCTCATCATCCAGCCTCCAGACGGGCTATAAGGAAAATAAATGTTCTGCTGGCAAGACAACAGTAGCTGGTCTGCTGTTAAATGGAGTCCTGAAGTTGCTGTCTAATTTCAAGGGTTTAAACATGACACATCCCATTTTGTCTGCACTCAAACTGGTGTGAAGTCACTGTAACTGCAGTGACCTCCGTGGACTCTCTCCTTTTCTGCAGCATGATGAAGTTAGTTCTTCAGCCCATCTTTTTCATGAATTTCTGTGCTCTCCTCAGATACAAGATACCAGGAAGATTAAGTAATCACAGCCTATAGTCAACCTACCTGTGGCTAATTGCCACTTACCAGCTGACTAGTCCTGGTGGCTTCAATTCTGCAGAAAGCAATTCAATTCAGAATGCAAAGAAAAAACTCCTCATTTACAACAAAGGAGCTGTTGTTGTTATAATGTGTGCTGATCCAGGCTGATGAAGTAAGCAGCATTTGCCTTGGCTTCATGGATTTCCCATTTTTCTAGCTCTACACAGTATCAGCAGCTCAGCTTCTGTCACAGTTAAACACCAAACACACGCTTAGGAGAAGTTTGGGTTGACACGTGCTGGTCAAAATTGTTGTCTGAGCTCTCCTGTTTCTTTCAGCTTGGCCAACAAATGGTTTGGAAATTCCTCAAGGGAAAGTAAACCTCTCTCCTGGAGCCCTGTGAAAAATGGGTATTTCCAGGCCTGCTGGATGTTCGGGGAGCATTTTTTGACATTGCACTTGGCAGTGTTTTGGCAATGCACTTGTGTGAGTATGGTCCAAGACCTGGCTGGATGGCAGCTCTTTCACCTAGTTCAGCACACTGCTTACTCGCCATGGGCCATCTGCCTGTGGCTACCACGTACTTTTCATTTTCTTCCTTCAGCTCACACCCCTGTGCCATATTTCCTCCTGGCCCTAGTGAGTCTGAGGGTGCCAGGCTGTAATTCAGAGGGTTTTTTCTAGCATACATCTAGTACCCTTCTTTCAGTAACAGGCCCCTAATGAGCATAAACCTCAATCTAACATGGCATTTGCTTGGGAAGGCAGTTTGCTCTTTCCATAATTACACAGAACTACTGCTCTTTGAAGACATTTCTGTTTCAGAAAAGGTTTTGAGATACTGATGATTTCCATTCCGCTCCAAAATAACCCATTTTGTTTTCCTAACAATTAACAACACATATCTCTTGCCTTAGCAGCTTAACTGCAGCAGATACAGGTTTAAGTTTACAGCTGCATAATTCAGGGCAATTTGCAAGTAAGATCGTGTGGTGCAGACAGAACCACAGCAGGGGGTCTCCATCATCCTAGATGTGTTTCCTACACACTCACTGATGGAGTGTGAAGCAGATGAGTGTCCAGCAGAACAGGGCCATGGCCACGAGTGCGCTGCATGATGTGGGTGCCACAGAAGCGATCCTGGTGCATCACCAAGCACTGACACCAGCAGTGAACATGGGTTGCATGAGGCTGAGGAGTCAGGAGAAGCTTTCGCATGGCCTTTCTGCAAAACCCCGTGCTCCTCAGCACATTTAACCCACCTTTGTGGGGAATGTTAACATACCAAGGCCAATATCATTTTGGGTAATTTTTTTTGTTCTCCTTAGAGTTTTCCATGAGGCATTTCTAATATTTATTCTGCAGTTACCTAAACTCATTCACTCTCCATTTTAGAGATTTCTTCTTTATATTGAGAGTGGGTTTACCACCCTTCCTATGAACCCAGCTTTCCAAGACACAGAAGCCTTCCAGAGTCCTGACCTTGTCGCAGGGTATGATCTTGGTTCTAAAATGATTTTTAAATATTTTTTTTCCTTCTGGCAGTAATCCTACAGATACCATTGGTCTTAAGTAGCACAGCTAGTGTAGAAATTGCCAGGAGTTCTAAGAAAAAAAAAAGGAGGAAAAAACATAGAAATGGAGAAAAACAAAAGTCAGCTGACCGCATGCCAAGGAGAGGAGGTCCTTGGAAGTTAACAAAATCTCTGATTTGTAGTTTGGGTGTGTTCTGAATTTATTAAAGCCATGTCTTCATTCTAGTAATAAGCTTTACTAAAAACCAAACTCTTCTACCCAAAACTGACTTCTGTCTTTCTAATGTAACAATAATCACAGTCATTCTGAAATTATAGTTTGTGTTACTGATGAGTTCAAAATTAAAATTAAAACCCTATCCTGCAAGAGGGAGCCATTTTACACATTTTTTTCCAGTTTTATAATACGATGAAGGGAGAAGTTTCACAAAATTGCCCAACAAAACATCAGATTAAGATACTGTAGTGATTCAGTATTTAAGAACATAAGGAAGGGGAATGCATCTTATCCAGCTTCAGCTGATCAAGAGTCCAGGATTAACTATTTGCCCTACCCTGACAGAGGCAGAAAAATAGGTACCCCTGGAGACCTCTGCATGTGGCAGCCATGCTCTGGAGGGAACTTTTGCCCTAGGGAGAGAGATCTGGTTTCCCATTCCCTATAGGGAAAGCCAAAACAAGCAGCTTAGACTCAGTGCCCAACTTCTAGACGCCTGGCATTAGGTGAGTTGAATCCTGCCCCTGGATATGTGATACCATTTTTTTTATAGTAATAGTTTCTATTGAACTTATCAGTGGAAGTATTGGTCCTAAAAGGGAATATAAGGCAAAGGAGCAAAGGCAGCTCCCTTGGCTGTGGTATAAAATAAAGCCTGTGGATATCGGCACCGTGCCTGCATTCATGTAAAGAAAAAGAATCCACTTAATCATATGTTCTTTTTTTTCATATATATATATAAACATGATCTACTAGACAGAGCTAATGTATAAAATCCAAACCCTTAGCAAAAGTCTTTGGTTTTTCCTGGGCTACAATTTATTCAGCACTGCGGAGGAGTATGGCTTCTATTACACATCAAAAGTCTTTCGCAGGGAAATACTTGGCTCCAGATTGTTCCTATTAAAGCCACACATATTCTGCCAGTTCTCCCTATCTTCTCTGCCCCTTCTGATCTAGAAGCAAGTGATGCACAAAAGCAAGGGTGAAACTTGTGTGAAGAGGGTGACCCGTTCCTGTGAATAGGGACCCAGAGGGGAGCTGCGCACCAGCTGGGCTGCCCTGCTCAGCAGCACACGCGCTTCCACTCCACTTCCACAAAGGCTTCCTCTTGCTCCACGATCCAGCTGCCAGCTCGAGGCCCAGGCTGGGATTTGTGGCAGGGATATTTTGCTTTGACAGTCCAATGTCACTTTGTTTTTCCATAATCAGCCTTTTTCGTTAAAAGCTGTGGGTTTCAGATAACAGCAGGGGAAAATGTTTTCAAGTGGAAGCAGCACCCTGGGTACAGACTGAGTCAGAAAGCATTGTGAAAAACTAAATATTTCTTATTTCTTGTAATCACCTGCACTACAGCAATCAAATGTTGGCAAGTGTTTGCTGATAACTTGCTTTGCAGGGAAGATGAAGTGAAAGAGAACAGGAGAGGTTCTTTTGCGTTTCTAATAAACCTCTGGTTACACACTTCAAGGACAGAGTTGCCAACAGCAAAAATGAAGACAGATATCTGCAAGCTGGAGTGGCTGGAAGCAAACTCACACATGCCTTCACTCTGCTAGGCTTATGTTTGGCGAACCTTTCCATTTGGATGAGTAGCATGAACAGGAAAGCATTTGAAGCCGGGAGAACTACCCTGCTGCTGTCTATAAACCACTGATATGATTTTTATGTGGAGCCCTAAAGAGAATGACATGCAGTGCTTTTCTTTTTGCCAAATCCGAGAGCTCAGATGTTTGCAAGCAAAACAAAATCAACTCAGGCATTGGGACTCAGTCCTGAAATGTGTCTGGTGGCTGATCCCATGGCACGTACCACAAACACATGCATTGTGCAAGCTTTGCTTCATGGATACCCTTGGACTGTCGTGGGTACAGCAGAACTAGTGCAATGACACTACAAACAGCACCCACCCCACCAGAGGGAAGATAATTAGCAGAGAAATGACTACTGGTGCAGCTAGAAAGTAGACACGTAGTCTTTGGGATTTCAGTTCATTGCATTGTTGTTTTCAAACCAGTGCCTAATCTTCCCAGACCCCACTCTGTGGCTGTTCCTGTCTTTCTTTCTTTTCTTCTTCCCCTTTTTTGCAGGGACTATGGCGTATTCTGATTCACTCCATTTCTTTCTTCTCCAGTGGCCATAGGGCAGCCTTGCTGTTGCCAAGGATATGGTAAATGCATGCGACATCATGCCACCCAAAACAATTGAGCGAGTCACATTCATTCCTGGTGTAATGGTGCTGAAACCAGTAAAGCCAGGCTGGGAGCAGGATGTCTATGCTATGAAATGATAAAAAGAATTTCCTTAAACAAAAAAAAATGTTCTTAAATATAGCTTTCAGGAAGAAATATGGGTTTTGCTTATTAAATGGTTGTTGTTAAAGGTTTTATTGCCAAGCTCAAGTCAGAGCATCGATGAGAGGTGGTAAACACACGCCCTTTGACAAGACATTAGTGTGCAACATAGCACTGTGGAAAATATTAGGCTGTTTTTTTTCCCCTAACCACAAAGAGCCTGTTAGGAGATTAAAAATCTCTAGCTCACGAAGGTATAGCTGTTTTACCAAAATTTAATTAATGAAGAATAATATTTTGGGAACAAGAGAAAACACCTCTGTAGGATGTGGAGTGTTAGGAATAGATGGAAAGTTGCCCGTATAAACAGTTCAGTAACTCTGGGATAAATTATAGGAGCATTTGTATGCATGATTGCTCATGTGTGTTAAAACAAGACGTGGAGCCACACACAGGAATGATGTGCAAGTCAGATGTGTGAGGCTGATATTAAGTTGAACCAGAACAAGAGAAGATCTGTCCCATCACATCTGAATTTGACCTGAGAAAGTTTAAGTAACTCTAAATGCCCAAATCAAGAGGAGGAGGTCTCACTGAAAGCACCAAAAGGAAACTCAGGGTATGCTGTCTACATGTCTGTTTCTGGGTTTGGGGTTTATTTAGACTCAGCTCAGATTTTGGATTGTTATTTCTCCATCTGAAGTTTTTCTGGCAGTTTTGGGAAGGTTGAAGGCTCAGATCCAGCGTGCTGCAGCTGCACAGCCCAATGTAGTCCACGGGCACTGGCAGGGGTGTGCAGAGCTGGAGGACTTCAAACCAGGGACGCTGTCAAGAACTTCACCTTCTACGGTGCCCCTTTCAAGTACCAGCTGCAAAATGTCAACACCACCTTCCTCAGAGAACATAATTAATTAAATGAGGCTTAATTAATTAGTGTTAATAAAGCAGATGATGTGGCAATTATGGCAGAAGTAAATAAATGTACATATTGTACATTATTATCTTCTCTGCAAAGGATTTGTTCTGAAATCCCTGTGGCCATTTCAGTCCTCCCCAAGATGCCATTGGGAACACTGCTGGGGAACATCCAAAGATAAACTGCAAATTGATGAGGAACTAACGTACTTTTATAAGCTGATATCACAGAAAAACAAACAGCAAGCAGACTTCTTTATTAACCCCTTGGGGACTTGATGGTGAAATACAGCTCTGATATTTAATTTCAGTATTATGCCACATCATGTGCCATAAATAAGTCAACGGTTTAAAATTTTAGGGAGGTTATTTGAAATGTTTTATATGTTACAACTCCACTGAGGCTTTCGTATCATCTACCAATGCCTTTCTTTGATAGCACAGGAGAAAGTAAAGAGGCTATGGCAACCTAAGCTGTTCAGTATGTAGATAATAATCAACGGTGTATCTTATTCTGAGTGTGTACTCAGCAGAGCAGCTTTTGATCTCATTTGCTGTCTTGAGAATCAGGAATAATGATGCTAAACTTGGGTTAATTACACTGAATGTAGTCTGATGTCAGTAAAGGAGAGCATCAGAACCTCATCAACCAGATATACCTCACTTCAGGCAAACAGGACACCTTTTCTAATGTTCATAGGTACTGCTGCAAACTCATTGTTCATCCCTGGGTTGGAGGCTGACAGCAAGGGAAAGAAAAGAGAAAATACTGGTGGGGGAATGAAAGAACACAAACTAGTAACGGTGAAGTTATTTACTGTATGTCTGTGCAGCTGGTATTCTGCAAAGCTTGAATGTGAGTCTGAAAAAGCAAATTTGGAGCCACACCAGACTGATACTTGTGTGAAGCCTTGGGTAGCTTTGAAATGCAGGCTTATTAGTAATGAAATGTATCACCAATCCACGGGAGAAGTTAGACTATCCTAAATGATTTGCAATGAATGAGATCTCTCATACCTTGTAAATGTGAGGATGATGCAGACTCAGTATAATGAAGCACACTTGGAAAAAGGCAGATAGAGAACTTTCTAAGATGCCTTTCAAAATTTCTTCAAAATGTTAAAGAGGACAGATTAAGTTGTTTAGAGATCCTAGCTGTAAAAGCCAATGGGATTAATGTACTGGGAGAAGCAGACTATATTAAGAAACTAAGAGCTCTAGCTGAGAAAGATAATGCATTGACAGTAAGTACCATGATGAGGGGAATGGCTGGGCTGGCATAACCCACAGAAGCAGCCAGACAGAATCGCTCTCTAGTTAGCAACAGCTCACACATGGGATTTTTATCTTTCCCTCTACCCTCTTTTTGCTCTGAAGATAACAACAGTTTTGGTGGAGAGAGAATGGGAGCTGGGATATATTTTACTAGAATACAGCCAGCTCACTAATTCACGCTGTACAGAAGCTATGAAGGGGGAATAACACACTTTTGCCTCACTGCTGAAGTAAATGGATGAAGGTAGGCAGCAGCATGTGGCCAGGGTGCTCTGAGAGATAAGTTGCACTCAGGCCACTTCCTCACTGCTCTTCCTGCCTCTGAGCCTGTGTGCTTTTTTCCCTGCCTAGATGATACTGATATCAGTTAGCCTTTGTGGAAGGAAAGGCTTCCATGGCCTATGCCAAGATATCTCCTTTATTTCTTCAGGTGACAGCATTTGCTCTGCAAAGGACTGCCAAGTAATGAGCTATGGATGAACCCATCTTTGGGGTACAGACAGCACCAGGACTGCACTGCCCTGCTTGGATGAGGTATTTGTGGATTTTCAGTTTTATGTTATGCCCTTTGTGCTTATGTGGTTCTCTCCTTGCTTTCCAAAAGCCAAGATCTCAGAGTAAATATATCTCTTCTTTATGATGGTGCAGTGAGTTGCTAACCTCATGAGATGAATGAGTTTGGTTTCTGTTCACAGACGTACACTTCTTCACTGCCTGTCTCAATGGATTTTTGTCCCAGTGAGTGAATGAGCAGTTGAATGGGTAATGAGATGAGTGAAGGTGCAAACAGGAAAATAGCTAGTACAAAGCTTAAAAATAATTGTGAAAAGCCTACCCACCGAGGAAGATGTGTGAGAAGAGGAAAGGCAGCCTATTCCTGTGCCTAGCCGTAGGATGGAGAATCTGTTCAGGCACCTGACGAGGCAGATGGATAATTAGTGCCATGGGTTAGGACCTGGGCAGGCACTGCAGGGGGCCTGGCAGTTGCCTTTCGGCACTTCACTTTATTTGGAAACCTCTTCCTCCTGCTTGAAATCACTATCAGCAGAGTCGCACAGGTAGGATATACACAGGGCCATCTTGCGTTAGGGGCTAGGGCAGCCACAAGTGGGCTTGAATTTTTTGGATCTGAAAAGAAAAACCTTTAAAAGAACATTTCAAATCCCCCTTTTAGTTATCTCAGAGTCTGAGTCCCCTTTTAAAGGGTATACTGGGCTTTTTTTTCTTCCTTTTTTCTCTCATTAAAAAAAATTACTTTTTGTCCACATTCCAATGCATTTTAGAGAGTTTCTATAAGACAGCTGTCAGCTTTCAGCTTTCAACTACACTAAACTGTCTGTGATCTGAGCACCTATTCAGGGAGTGATAACTTTACATTTAACAGTCAATGACAGGTTTTACACATACAGAAAATATAAATAATTTTCAGGGACTTGATGCACCAAACGCTAACCAGTGTTGTGTTCTTTTTTCATAACCTTGTTTTCTATTTTGCATAACACCTAAAAGAGGGTGGGGAGAAGCCCTGTCATTAGGGCAGTTGAATTAAATGCTCTGATTAAAAAAAACCTGAAAATTTTCTTGTTTGCAACAAGTCACTGGTCAGATTATATGACCTCTAGTAACGTAGGAATTCATGAGAGTGAGGGTAGTGTCATTATTGCATTACAGAGTCCAAGTACATTTGTAGACCCTGAACCAGTGGAAGATGTTGGACTCGATGATCCTGATGGGTCCCTTCCACCTCAGCATATTCTGTGATTCTATGAGGTAGATGGGCATCACCTTTCCTGCCTCTTCCCGTTTGCTCATCCTCACGCCACACCCACACGATGCCTGTAATGTCTTTCCATTTTCATTGCACATTTTTCTCATTGCCTTTCTCCCTACCTTCCATGTGCCGCATGGTCATCAAGATCAATTTGGGTTTATAAAGTTAATAACTTTAACCCCAGCCCAGAGGAAGACAGCGAGCCCACAAACATTTCAACAGACATGACTTCTCACAGGTTGACATTTAAGCAGGTGACTACAGGAAAAAGCTGCAGTGTTCATAGCTCAGCCTGTGTCTGAATGCCTCTTCCAACACAAAAAACTTCATAATTTTTTTTCAAACAGTGAAACCATAAACCGTCACGCTCCTTGAATCCTTTCTTTGACTCCCACCATGTTTTTCAGATAATTAAAATAAATAAATCTGTGTTCTCTTCCAGTAGTCAGTGCATGACCAGCTGAAAGCACATGGGCCAGAACTTGGCCAGGCTGGGGAATGTCAAACCATGGCTCAGCAGGGTGGTGTGGTTGCAGTCTTTGCTACCAATCCTGTAATAAGCTGAACAGGTTCCATCATCATGTCCTGTGCATTTGGCTTAATTGGCCTGGTCTCTCCAAGGAAAGGCAGTGGTATTGATTTACTGCACTGTATAAATGTGTTTATAGCTTGGCACTAGCAAGCTTATGCTCACTTTTTTCCAATATGAATTTCAAATAAGCCCTTTGCTCAAATGAGTCTATTAACTTTAAAGTGCCTAAAGCTAAAACTGAATTATGAGGCAAGCTCTGGGGGCTGCAGCCCAAAACAGCTGGGAAAGGCTCTTGAAGTCTTCTGTTAGTACCTGTTGTGACTGATTTTTAAGCATTACTGGTAGAAAAATAATTAAATAAGTAAAAGTTGGTGGCACACATTGTGTGAGCCTGAGCAACCTTTTACTTCAGCTGGCGCTCAGACCCATCCAGTTCCACGGGATTAT
This sequence comes from Aegotheles bennettii, assembly GCA_013398125.1. Classification (NCBI taxonomy): domain Eukaryota; kingdom Metazoa; phylum Chordata; class Aves; order Caprimulgiformes; family Aegothelidae; genus Aegotheles; species Aegotheles bennettii. The sequence continues at coordinate 472,562 of VZRW01007024.1, read as the reverse complement.
GTGAGCAGCTCCCAATTCAAGCCAATGTGAAATCAGACCATAAACCATTCCCTCCTCTTCTTATGAATTTAATTTTGAATAGTCACATTTCCCTGTTTCTGTAGTGGAGTACAAGAGCCTGGGGAGAAAATCACCTAACCATGGTCCCTCCGGCAGTGTTTTTCATGTTTTGATCTCCAGTGTTTTAAAGAGCTGGGAGGCAGTGTCCTCCTCTCTCCCGGCCCAGGGCACTGCACAGAGCTGTTTGCAGAGCCCATCGGTGCTGCCCTGGATGCTGCTGAAGGGGCTGTGTCTCCATTCTGCACTCAATACTTTCATGTGTAACAGCAATTATCATCCCTGCAGGGACAGTCAATCAAGCAGAAAGTTTTAGCGGACCCCTAAGTACAATCCATAATTACCTATGTCTGCTCGAGATTAGGTCTCTCCAACTAAGAAGTAATATAAATTTCTAGTTGCTAATAGTTTGACTTTATCTGGAATAAAGAAGAAACATCTTAATACCCATGGAGAAAAAAAATATTTGTAGAGAACAGAATTAAATTAAGGAAAGTAAAATTTAGGATGAATGTCAGGGATAAAAAAAGCCATATCTACTAAACTGCGGAACAATCTCCCAAGGAAAGTGAGTGCTGGAGTCCCAGGGTGTGAAGAATTAAAATAGCATCAGGCAAAACCTCAGGAAAGAAATGCCCGAGGAGGCAGAGTGGACTGGCTGTAACAGGGACTGAGCATGGCTGCAGAAAGCCACACCACCAGCTTCTGCTCAGCATTGGCAGTGTAGCAAGTGCATCGTGTGTGAGAAGGCACACTGAAAGTATACTTGGTCCTGTATCAAAATCTATGCATATTTCTCATTTAGGTATGATTTGCACAAGGTGAAATTCTGCCTCTGTTTAAAATAATGGGAATTTTACAGGCTAAGCAGACATAAAGCCATCAAAGGACACCAGTGACTGGCTGATATTTTTCTGTCCCATCTTCAGCACATAATCCCTTACAGATTCTTCAGACTTACAAGCACATGGTTTGTGATTTTTCACAGCATTGCTAGGAGTTAGACCAGGGTTATTACTGGATATTTCTGCTTTAAAAAAGTCTCTTTTTGCTTTTACAATTGTCCCTGGTATTCAGCTCTAATACGTACAGGTAGGAAACAAGACATAAAACAAAAGCATTTCTCTCACTTGCTGGAGCAAGAGAAAAATACAGCTGGAGTTGCTATGGACTAAGAACAAGATGTGTTTCTTTGTTATGTTTTATTTTGCTTTTTTCCCAGGGCGTTTGTTTGTAGTTTCTGGTGGATAATGAGGAAGCATCTCCTGAACTGTGGCTGTCTGGGGAATCCCTTTTCTAGGGCAATTTTTGAGCACAATATAATCACAAGTTATAGGCTAATCTGAGGGAGCATGACTGCTCTGTCAGTTGGGAACTGCTCCCTTTCCAGTCTGCCATCCATTACAGAACAATGCCTGCCCATTACTTTTTGTGCCAGTGAAATGTTTATGCAACTACTGAAAAAAAACCCAAACAACCCTGTCTATGTACCAAGGTCAGGATTCCCATCTTCTATGGAGATTAGCTCATGTTGCCTTGCTTGTAGCCATGTGGAGTAGCTGCAGACATCATGACGGGATGCATTTTTTAATGAAGAACTACAAGAAGATAATAGTTCTTTTAATGAAGAACTATCACATCATAATATAANCATTTTTTAATGAAGAACTACAAGGTGCTGATATCACATCATAATATAGATTGAACTTGCAGATTTTGCAGAGTACCTAAATGTAGGAAACTGTATTTTTGCTGCCATATTTCTAGGACCTGCTATGGTTAGTAAATACTGGATTGCATGGATGGTCATTCAGATTCAAGGCACTGGGATCAGATGAGGGAAAATTCACTGAACCTGCTTCGTGTAACACTTAGACACCTCACTCCATGTACAGAGAGATTTTGCCAGCCAGAACAGGCACAGAGATGTACTAGTCATGACCCCTTTAGCTGTTCTCTTGAGATTTTTGCATCTTCATAAGAGAAGAAACACGCAGAGAAGCTGAGAGGGAGGAAACACTCCAAACAGACTGGAGATGAGCGAGTGTGGGAGGCTGAGGGGGAGAGGGCTGGTGGGCTGAGTCCTGGCTGAACCTCACCTAGAGCTGTGCACACAAAACCCTCTCCTGCAGTGGCTTGACTCCTCCTGGGCCCAGGGAACAGGATCCTTCTAGGTAAGCAGGATTGCTTCAAAGATACTCAGTGACAATGCCAATTTTTCTTTGTAACACAGAATACATGGAGAACCTGGATTTTGTCCAACCTCTTAGACCAAGACACTCACAGCTGCCTGCCTCTTGCTTCCTGACCATGAGGCAGTGCTGATGGACTCTTTTCAAAGTCTTGCAGTTTGGGTCTGTTTAGGAAAAAAGTGCCTGTTGCCACTCACTGGATAAGCTGGAGGGCTGAAAAAATAGACATGGAAAAAGCAATGGCCATAGGTACTGTCCTGGCTCTTCTGTAGATGTTGGCTTTTCTGTTTGTTCAGGTTAAGACTACTGCCACTTCCCAGAGCACTTCATCTACCAGAAAGAGATTGATGCCATTTATATTTATCTTTTATATTTATATTTGGTTTTTTGCACTTTGGAAACTTATCCCATATGATTTTTGCTTTTACTTGACTGGCCCCACTTGCCTGGTAATGGTCTTCAAATCTTTCCCATCATGATTCAGAGCGGCTGGGGGGCTGCACGAGGTGGGAGACCTAAGATCTCATGAGAGATCTGTAGCTGGCTGGGTGACCCGAGGGAGGTTCCTCTCTCAGCCTCACATACTTTTATATGTGTAGAGATAATAATAGATTGGCCTCTCATAATTAAAAGGACTCAGGACTCTCGGCTGCAATGTTGTCCTGCTTTCTGCAGTGTATCTGTGTCCCCTCTCTCTTTCTCTGGTGTATACATTACCTTGATATTAAAGGGTTAAAGACGTGAAGTTTCCTTTTGTTTCTAAGATCAGAATGATACTTTTTTCAGTTTACCACAAAAAACCAGTCAACCAATTAAATTATATGTTACTTCTTGCTCCAAAGGAAGAAACGTTGTCTGCTGCAGTTCACACACTCTATTAACTAAGACCTTGAAGATGTGGCAGCCATGTGTAATCAGCAGAAAAATCTGTCCTGCTCAGCCAAATTGTCTTAGGAGAACACAAATGCCAGAATGCTGTGACCTTCATGAAGTTGGGGCCTCCTGGTAGCACACAGTTTTTCTTCGTTTGTGGGAAATCGAGGCAATGCTTCAGCAAAGCAGAGACTCCGTGCTAGGCACAGGTTCACCAGAGATGTCTGATCCAGCCAAAATGTGCATCATCAGCCTGGGACACGAGATGAATAGTTGTGATGGAAGCTGATCAGTTGCTCTTTATATTTTCTGTCTTTTCTTTGGGTTTGTTTGCCTCTCTTTTTTTTTCCTTTGCAATTGTCAAGAAAGCATCTGCGAGTTTTATTAAACAAATGGTACACATTAAAAACCCATTGCTGCCTGCCAGAAAGGAAAATGGCATCTTATTTGAAAACAATATGTAATTGTTATTGCTGTCTTGTTGCAAGTTACGCCCTTGAAAAATGATAGGGACTTATTTAGTAGCAACTGATGCTGAGGAAAAGCATTATAACTAGAGCAGGAAATTAATGGTTGCATTATCTTTGGGAAATACAATACACAGTTTCAAACACCGTAATACAAACGCTCAGTGCATTGTACTCTTAGATGTGTTTACGATCACTTCAAGGAAAAGCTACTCAAAGGACAGAATAACAACATTTTTCCATGCTGCTTTTGTCCGGCTGTGTCAGTGTTGGAGTCATGAAGGCTCAGTTTGGTGACAGGCACAGAGGTGCTGAGATAGCAGCTGTCCGACAGACGTTCTCACCATAATCCCTGTCTCGTTCCACACACAGGCCTTGCGGCAACGATGGATACTCAAGTCCTCATCAAGACAGCACCAATAACTGATGTGAGTATCAGACCTACTGTAAATATTGTAACACCATCTTGGAGAATGCCTGTAATGCTGTGCCTGTAAGTGCAGTTTTTACCTGAAGTTCGCACCCAGACACCTGTATTGCCAGGCAAAACTGCTAGCAATCACCTGGAGATTTTTATTTTTCAATGTTTCCATTGTAATCTACTTTAATTGCCTTTTATGTTACTCTTTTTATTTCTTTTATGTTGTATTTTGTTTAATTAATTAACAGATTTTACAAATCAAAGTGGGAAACACAGAAGAGGAATACTCATCACAGCTCTGTACTGTTGGAACCCCATGGAAACCTGGCCTGAATTTCTGCACTCTAGCAAAGCCCCTCTCTCAGGAGAACTTTAGCCACTATTTCTCCCAGTTACCTGCTATTTATTCAACAAGCATTTCATGCTAGGGAATGTGATTTTTTCCCTCACGCTTCAGATAAAACATATAAATACTTTTTTATCATAAATTATGGAAGGCTTTTATAAATGCTGGGTGAAATAGTATACAACAAATTGTTGGAGAAAGTGTGTAGCTGGTATCCCTGTTGCATATCCAAGAGGATTGGGACCATAATTCAGAAGAGGTGAAAGCCCAGGTCACAGTAGACGTTTCTTTTTAACTATGGTAGCATAACCAACATTCATAGAAGAAAAGAGCTCTGAAAAAAAGCTGTAATAGAGTTTTAGCCATACTTTCCACCTGGTACTGTTACTAATTCTCCTGTTACTACAAATATCCCTTTAAAAGTCTAATGAGCTTTTTATTTTTAAAAAATTGCAATTTAATTTATAATTTTGAAATATTTAATTTAGAATTTAAAATTATTATCGTAAAAGAAACTCTGACCTTGGATAATGTGATTTTTCCCAATAGCTGATTTAAGTCTTTGGGATTCCAAAATAAGAGTGAGTGAAATGCTCCCATTTCCATCTTGCCTCCATCACTAACAAACCTATGCCCATGATCATTATAATTAATTATTTGTATTATGAAGTATATATATATTTTATATACTGTACTATTTGTATAGTATCAAACCACTCTTGTCCTGTCAGATGAGGCCATATTTATTGCCAACTGGCCCACGGTTCCCATGTCATCCTTTGGCACTCAAGCACTTCTCATTTTCTGTGTTGGGTCATTTTTGTGGTAACAGTGAATGCTTCAGCCAGCAAAGAGCATTTCTACTTTGATGAGTTTGAGTTATCTGTGGAAAATGCACATCCTTCCCAAAATGGTCTGCTGGGTGAAGGTCTTCAGGGAAGGCTCTGGGAATGCTCTGGTCAGAAGCCAGGCACATTTATTTTGAATATTGCAGATTTTCAGGGGGATGACTCTTTCCAGTTCTGGACCCTGAAGCTGGAGATGGTGAGCTGGGGGAGCTGCAGAGTTGCTTTTTTAATTGCAGGTCTAAACTTTTCAAAATAGTCCTCTAATTCCCAAAGCATGAGAGAGGGTCTAATAAATTTACCTTTAACCAGATGTCTGACTTCTTAAAAACAAAAATCTACATAAAAATTGCAGCTTACCTAGCCATACAAAATTTGCCAACTGAAGTATTTATTCATTCTTGAATATATTTTTTGAAAACAGCAAACTTGGTATTCTCCAATTGACCTCAGGATTTGTCAAACTATGCTTTAATGTAGAAGAAAAGATTGTGACTAACTTTAAGAAGTGAATTGCAGGCAGAATCATGTTTGCCCACCTCATCTCGCCAGTCCTACACAAGGAGCAGCAACTGGTGATGCTGGATCTTCTTCCCTGAGCGGGGTGCTGGATGTGAGCTGTGTGTGCCAGCCTGGTGGGGTGGTTTGGATAATGATTAAACAGTGAATCTGCACAGTGCTGCTCACCCAGATCACAATGCTAAATGATTCAGCCAAGCCACATTTCAGGAGTCTGGAAGCCAGGTTCCTAGGACCTCGTTGGCAAGAAAAGAGGCCAATGCATCCATCGTTTATAAAAGGTGGCTCTGAAGAATTTGTTTGTGCCCTCCCACAGGTGAGAACTTTCCATATACCCTGTGTAGCAGTCGGTGTTGTTATCCCACATAGACTGTAAGTGAGACTAGTGGCACAGCTCGTCCTTATCAAGACTGATCTACCATTGATAGACTATAAATATGGCTGAGTGTAATGGCTTACATCCTGACATCTCAGGTTTGCCAGCAGAGGGTTTCCATGCGTTTTCAGCTGGGACTTGGGAACATTGGCTGAGCACAGAGCAGTTAACATGCCACAGACAGTGCCTCAAGATTTCCTGTGCACACGTGTGCAGAAGAGCAATGGTTGGGAAAAGATTCATTTTTCCATCTTCTTTGAGACACTGGTGAAAGAGGAATTCTGCCTGTTGTACTTGGGGTATCAAGCACTTTGCAGAGGTCCCATAAAGGCACCTCATCACCTTGGCCATAACACCTCATAGCCCCTTGTTAGCTCTCCTCTTTTTATGGTCCTGTAGGTAAAAGGGTTCATCTTATTTAAATATCCCTGAGGCTACTAGCAAGAAACTATTGAACTGCGTAAGAAAAAAATTGAATACAAAACCAGATGCATACGTTTGCCTTGGGGATAAATGTGTTATGATACAGGGTGAGACTCTGCTCCAGCTCCATTGAACAGCGATGCAGAGCAGTCCCAGCACAGCCAGAAGATTGCTGAATTGACGCCAGGCTGAAGGCGAGCAGCATTTGTCCTAGGTTTATCATCAGGCCCCTCACAATCACATTTTCACTTGTTCCGTGTGGATGGGGGCTTGTTGACGATTCCCTGGATTTCAATTTGGAAAAAAGAGTTTCATGTTTGACCTTGTATGTCCAACACCATGTGTCTGCCTGCCTGCCTCGCCCACACACTTTATGTGGATCCTGTTCCCTTTCATTTCAGTTACATATGATGTAAGCTAGAGTAGCAACGCCTGCTCTTTTTTTCTGTTTTGTTTTTGGCTTCGAGCATTATCAAGTGGTCCTTGGGTTTAGTTTCTGCATTCCCTTCACTGCTTTCATAAAACTGCCTCGGCAAATCTGGATGGCCGATAAGGGGTGAACTTTCTCTCACCCTCAGCTGCTCCAATCTGAATTTTTAAAATCCCTTTGGACTGAATAAATGCAGGAGATATTATTGACAATTTTCAAAGATTTTTTTTCATACATAAATACTCAGAAAGCCAGAGTTTTTTCTGAACCTAATCCACATGCTCTGAAAACTTCTGAAGGCCTCACAAGCATGAAGATGCCTTTCTTACCTTCACTAGGAGGACAGGACAACTCGGGTGGTGGCAGTAGCATTGCTCACAAGAAGCTAATGTGTGCTTTCACCAGCCACTGGTAGAAGACATCCCAGGGCTAAATGTATTGATATTCACTATCTAAAGTACCTACACGTGGTGACAGAAGCCACATGTGGGCCACACATGGGGTGATTTGTGGTACCCAGCTGAAGTAGTTGTGTCCCTCAGTATCTTGTTTGTAAAACTTTTATGTGCTAATAAATTATTAAATAATAAATCATTAAAAAAAAATCTATCATCTCTTATGTGTCCTCAAAGGATGTGTCCAAAAATCCACATAAGGATTAAAAGTGAGAGAAACAGAGACATTACCAAGAAGTCAGCTGAGTACTAAGTAAGTTCCCCTGGAAGGCATTAGGAGCAATGGACACTGGAGACTAAACACTGGCAGCTGAGAAAGGCACCATATCAATGGGAATGAAGCACTACCTTGACAAGAAGCAACCTAGCAAGTTTTGACTTTGCTGTGACTGGCTTGGTTTTTCCCATCACATGTGAGACTCTCCCCCTAAAAAAATAAAATAACAAAAAGCCAAGTTATTTCAATGTAAGCATGTTAAATAACTGGCATCTTTCCTGAAATCTTGTAAAATGGATTGTGGCTCTATGCAATTAAGGCAGCTGGGTTATAGTATCTTGCAAAATTATACATCTATAATGGGAGTGTTGACAAGCCCTTCGCTGTAGCAACACAGTGGCGCCCACTCAGAGAAGGAAGCAAAGCTCCTGGGAAATAAACAAAGTACATTTTGGTCAGCTTGTGATGCAAATGTGAATTTTTCAGGTTATGCAGAAATAAAGTGGAAACCCACAGAACATCAGCAAAGAAAGACTAAAGCAACAAGACTCACTTGATTTTTGTCTAAATGGGCTTTTGAAGGAAAATATCTCTCCTCTCTGTCTCTCCAGTTTTTTATTTTTGTAGTCTGATGATGGAGACAAAACTAACCCAGCTTTTCATTAATCCAAAGTCCTTCTCCTTCAGCTGGAAAAATTACACCAATTATGACTTCAGAGTCACATTTCAGTAATTCAGAATCTTGTTAGAGAACAGCATTTGCATAGTCAAATGTGCTATTTTCTGTGTCTGTGGCTATATTCTGTGTCAAGCCAAGCTTTTCTTATGTTACCTTTTAACAGTGCTACATAGTACAGGCTGTTCATTACATAGTCTGTTTCCAATTCCAATTACTGCAAATTAAATTCAAGCAATTGCAGTGAAATCAGTAGAGACTACCTAGTTTTAAACAGATCTAGCTTATGTGAGAATACAACTTTATACTGAAATCTAGTTCCTCAAGTTCACTAATGATTGAATGACACTTAGAAAAGCATTCCCTCCAGCTAAGCATACTAATGCCCAAGTGAAATGCATCCTATTTTCTTGTGTCATGATGAAATAATAATGGACAATGATAATATTGAATATCCAAGAAGCAGCACTCTCATGCATGCCTTTCATACTTAGCTAGCTCAATACTTCCAACTGTTCTTCAACTGTGTTACTTTTTGCTTCATGAAGCAAATTTAGTGCAAAAATATCGAAGGAAAACACATATTTTAAATTGGCTTATTCATTGTTGCTGTCTAACAAAGCACTCTTTAGGTTATTTTGTCACCATGGTAAATTTAGCAGGTAGCTGGCCTTCAAGGGGACATTCTTGGCAAGAAAGGAGTCAAACTCAAAATCAAGACTTGAAAAATTAAAAGATATAAACTACAGGGAAGAGTCAAATCATAAAGCCTCTTCTTTCTCTCCTTTCTCGTCTCCCTCATACAGCCGTAAGTGGTTTGGATATTTCCACAACTGCCAGCATTTGGACAGAAGGAATGAGTGAAAGAAATGTAGTTTAACAACTAGCCCAAACATGGTGGTCTCCTCCTATCCAAAGGTGCAAGCCTGAAAAATTAAAAGGTGTGAAGTAGGTACAGCCACAAGGTGTGAAGAAGACACAGGCATGTGATATTTAAAGCAGTACTGTTTAATGACACAGTATATTTTTCTAATGTACCCTAGAGACCCTAATTAGTGCTTAAGACACTTGAAGGGATTTATTCAATTCTAAAATAATTTCTGCAGCTAAATGAGGGAATCCCATATTCCCAGTGTTGGCTGCATGAGCATTCTTGCAGTTGCTTCTGGTTTGTGTTGCCTGATGCAGTGAGTTTCCTATTTCATGAACTATTGTGAGAGAAAATCATGTGCTAAAGGTGTAACCCAGCAAAGAATCACTAAATAGCTGTTCCTCTGAAGACCAGCTCATTAAGAAGCAGACATCTGAATGAAACAGGGTTCCTGGGGAGTCTGTGGCACCAGACGTGCCAGAAAGAGCGGCATGAAACCTTGTTATGTGCCATGACCAAGCAAAAGGAATTTTTACCTAGGCAGGACTCGTGGTTAATATTCTGCTCTTGTGCTTTGCTTACTGAAGCCCCAGCGTGCTTTTGTTTGTGATCTGGTTCTTGTTCAGCACATTTACATGCGACCGACTGTTCAAGTGGCTCAGTCAGCTCTGGTACAAAACGGAGCTGAGCTGAAATGCTGAAGGCTGGAGCTTTGTTTGCAACATGAAGAAAACCCAAACAAAAATATCAGAACTTTTTTTTTCTTTGACAAAAGCCTTAATGAGCAGTTCCTTACTCAACACTGATATATTACAGCTGGTTAAAGCACCCAGGTTATTTTGATTTTACCTAACAGGTTTTACCTTTAATTAACTTTGTAAGAGATAGCTGAATGACACAGCATTTGGTTAACTTACTTAAAATACACAGCAATAGTCACAGCTTAATTAAATACTTGACGTGACAATCTCTAATCGTGATATAAAGACAAAAAAAAATTAAATAACCATAACTAACTCAGCCAATTTCTTGGAAAAGACGAGCAGGTGCTGTTAAAAGACATATGGCAAGCAATCTTTGCTGCAAAACAGCAAACTAAAACACAGCACCATTACCATGTGTGAAGAGACGCTGTCCTTTTGTGTGATATATTTAAAAAACTCTCTCCACAAGCAGCAGGTACACAACAGTTGCACCAGGGGTTTTACACATAATGCCACTACAATGAATTGAAAGGAAAGGGAGAAAGGGTGATGAAGTACCATGAATTACAATTGCTATTGCCTAAACAATTTTTCCAAGTGCTAACAACTAACTTACAAGTTGGAAATTTGTGAAATGTGACAAGTAAGGATATAATTGAGAAGGTGCACTGCACTCAGCTGGGTCTCTGCCAGCATGCACTTACGTAGAAATAGGTGTCAGAATTAACTTCAGCTGAATTAAGCACCCATTCTAGCTGGAGTGAGGAATGAAGCCATAGATTTAGTTGCTATAAATCTGCCAAGGTTTGTGGTTTTTTTCCTTATTATTTTATGGCTCTATTACCTAATCATCCTTTTGTGATTACATGCATGTTGTATACAAAAAAGTATGTATTATCTTTGTGCCCAGCACAACAAAAAAGATCTATAGAAGACACTCTATATTGTGGTTTGGTGTGCTTAGCAGACATTAGCCAACAAGTAAGTAAAGGCTGTAATTTCAATTAACAGTAGTTGTTATATCTTAAGCAAATTCTGTGCTATGGTTATGTTATTTATGCAAATCCTGGCTTCACAGGAGCAGGCTGGAGGAGGTGAGCAGGGAACCTGCTGGAGGCAGAATGGCAGCACAACAGTACAGTGATCTATTTGTTCATATTTCGCTATTGCATATTTGAAAAGGTCAGACCAAATAAAACTGCCAAGATACGATATTCCTTTGAGAGGAAGAACATGGTTTATGTGTCTCAGCTTTGCCAAAAAGCTATGGAAACTGATGCCTCATTTTGTGAATAAAGATGTAGGCACAAATACTGCCTCAAGGAGGATGACGACCACCCTTGGGCAGAAGTGTTTAGGAGCTGCAGTGGTGAAAGGTTGGGGGTGTGCTTTGTTTTGCAGAACATTTGGGTGTGTATAACAGGCCTGTCTAAACAGAATTGGTGTGTCTGATGGCTGATCCAATATTCCAAGGAGGTCCTCTATTCAGAACTTGTTTTCCTTCCACACTTACCCTACTTAGTGTATTGTGCTAGATTATACTGGTTTCATAAGTGGCAGTCACAGTTAGTGTCCATCTGGATATGTTTTGAGGCTCTATAAAGTTTTAACAACTATGAAGGGGGGAAAATACTAAAGTATGCAGCCAGTCTGAAGTGGTTATCTTGAGATTTAACCTACTGTTGCCAGGAATGCACAGAGCACGCTTCATAGTTCATGTAAAACGTAGATCTGTAGCCTTAATAATGCAGCCAAAAGTATTCTCTTACGAGAGAAGAGATTATCACTTTTTATATCTGTAACCTCTTAATGAATGAAAATCGTTATATCAAAATCATACTAACGCATCTCTACACATTCAATCTTGATTTGGGGCATGTGTGACTGAATCAGATACTTGGTTAACTCTACCACAAGTTCCTATTGCTTGCTTTTAAATAAGGAGATTTTATGCTTTTCAATATCCTTTGCTTTTGGTTTGCTATAACATTCTCATGCTATTCATTACAGAATGCCAGTCAGTTCTCAACTTGCTTGTATATGCTTGTCACGTTTTTCCTTGTTTAAAAAGTTCTTTTTTCTATTTTGGATTTTTCAGTGATTAATAATTCTTTTTTTATATATAAAAAAGCACAACATTACAGAGGAAAAGCTTAAATTTCAGCTACATTTCATGACAAAGAACAGTTGTTACCAATGAAATGAATATATGTGATCAGACAGCCATACCAATAAATAGTTGGAAAAAATTAAGACAGCTTGAACAGACATCTATTACTGGTATTTGTAATCCACATGTCCTGAATTTCACATCCCAATTCCTGATATTTCCAGCAAATGCAACGTTCAGTTAGCAGACTGTACTAGTTGAGGAGTAAGATTCCAAATGCTACAGAATGAAATTCCCCAGTAGACTCACTAGCTAATTACAGTACGTGGAAAGAAAAATAGACAGTGTTCATTTTCTGCAAAAAATGTGTGCACAGAGAAAGATTTTGGTAAATCCACATACTACATTAGTAACCTGTAGATGTAGATAGAGCAGATTTTCCTTCGGGAACAGAAAGAAATGTTACCCCCAGACTAACTTACCCTGTCAATCTTTAACTCTCACCTCAGTGATGACAGATTATCTGTTTTCAAACATCTGGCTAGGCAAGAGCATGGTTCTGCAAATGAACTACTCGGGTGCACATCCACAATCTGTGGAGTAGGCCTTTTGAAGTCAATGAGGTTTAGACTGCTCATCTTTTAAATTTATAAGCAGGCAGGTACTTGTGGTGGGGTCAAAGGGCCACACCAGGGCTTTAGGACCACATGTCTCCAAGCTACTGCCTTCATGTCATCAGACAATACACACCTTAACTATTTTCCTCTGGAGAGCCTGGGTTGCTTGCATACTGCTCAGAAATAAGCAGCACTGTATTTTATACACAGCCATGGCTGTCTATGTAGAGCTGGGCCATCACACGTGAGCGCAGAAAAGCACAGGACACTTGGCCATGCTTTCTGCTCACCCTGGCCCCCAGCGCTGCTGCAGGTGCTGGCACAGCCTGGGGGCAGCCTGCAGTGGGTGACTGTGGCCCACAGCTCCCACTGCAGAACTGTGAGCCCGTTGCATTCAGGATGGTACAGCTGAATGGGGTACAAGTGTACAGTCACCAGTGCCAGGGCTGTGCTGTGCTGGGGTGTGCCTGTCTGAGAGGAGATTTATCGGTACAGCTTGTCCAGCTGGAGCTGGAGGCTGGAGCTGTCGTGCCTTTCTGCTCAGTGAGCAGTACAAAGGGATGTGGCACGTGCCAAGTCCAGGTCCCCAGCGTGCCAGGACACTGCCCTGTTACTCCAGCCTTCAGTCAGCTCCAAATCATGCTGTCACCCAGGTTCTCTTTCAGCTGGGTTTTTTTTTTTGCTCCTGATGTGTTGATGACTACACAACAGAAGAGAAGCCAAATTACACAAAACTGTCTGCTCTGATATATCGGGCAGTTGGTTACCATCAGCCCCCAGAGCAAAATAATACCTGGGCTGAGAATAGTGTCAGGCTTCTTTGCACAGCAGCTGAAACTGTGCCTGCAAGTGCAAGTGTGATTTAAGTCTCTTGTTCCTATGCAGCTTTTTGGAACTTCATCCTTTGGCTAGCCCAGCTAGACTGATAAATTTTTTTCTTTGCCATTTGTGAGAGGATTAAACCATGCTGGGTTGGAGAAAGACTCTCCTGCTGGAGGAGATAGAAAAAAAAAGTTAATGCAAGACTATCATAAGGTAGAGATGCTGTTAGAATAGTGCAGGATTTTCCTGTAGTTTCTTAGTACCTATCTACAATAAATTTTTATGAGGGCTTGGAGGAAATAAAGGCCTAGGCTAACCAGGAGGTTCAGTGGTTTGGAAAGCTGCACAGCATAGTTACTGGCAAATCTTTGCTTTGTCCATCCTGACATGTTCTGTTGTGTTATACAGATCTTTATTTTCCTAATGCAATAAGCTAAATCCTTGTCAGGTCATCAGCATTCCCACAGTCTTCCAAAGGATTTTCCTGTCTGCCGAAGGTTCCTGCCAGCCCTACAGGCCTAGAGGATGCCGAGTAAGCTCCCTTAATGAAGCACGTAGGGCTGAACTGTGCTTCACTGCAACATTCCCCCTCAGAGGCAGAGTGTAAGGGACAAGGTGGTCCCAAAAGTGATGGCTTAAGGATACCATGAGATTTGTATTAAAGACCACCTCTGGTAGTAATATGTCTTAAACCATTGTAGCAAAGTAAGCCAATAAACCAAGCAAACCAGTAAACCAAGCTGTTTTCCTTTCACTGGTCACTTAAAAAAGGCTGAGCAATTAATTCAGTCAGTGTCATCCTGTTACTGTACTGCACGTGCTGTACTGTCTTCAGTCTAAATGCTTCATATGTGTTTGTAAATTAAAAGCTCTTCCCTCTCTGGGTTAAGCGAGGCCTGCTGGGTCGCTGGGTCCATTTTAGTTATAGGGGAGCCATGAGTAAGGTTATTTGCCTAAGGCCAAATTTAAAATTCTATATGAGGATCCTGGGTTAAAGTATGACACCATCAGGAGGCTTGACTCTGTGGCAGCCTCCAAAGGACCATTTTGCAGCTGAGAATAGCTGGAGTGAACGTGTGCTGGCCACGGGTTCCCCCTTTGCCTTGTTCAGCCCAGTGCAAGTCACCTCTCTTTGCCTTTGCGTGAGTGAATGTTTCCATTCTTTTCCTAAACTGTGGTGGAGCACTTTCAAGAAATCTTAAAAATTAAATAGAATTAAGTTCACTTATTATTTTGTGAGAATCCTAATCATCTCTAGGAGTTGAAATCATTGACTGTACCAGCTAATAGCACGACAAAAGGCCCAGTGGTAGGAAATGGTGTGGCGGATGCCGAGTTTACCAACGCCATAGAGGGCTGCTTGTGCTGTACCACAGCCATGTCCCAGCACTCCTGTGCTGCCCTGCTTTGCTGAAGATTGGGAGATCAAAGCTACATCCACGCTAAATGATTTGAAGTAAAACAGGCCCTTTATTTCAGCCCATCTCAAGGGCTTTCGAAAGCAGGAGGAAACCAAATGACAGTTAATGGATCTAGGAGGGCCTGACCTGAGGATGAGGTTAAGTGGTGTAATAATCTCCATACTGAACTTGGTGCTCTATAGCAGCTTCCCTAATGTGCTTGGTCACAAGGTGAACCGCTCTGAGCAAACCTCACAGATTTTCTGCCCATACCACTTAGAGCAAAGCTTAGTGGTCTGTTAAAAACGAGATCCCTCCCCTAAAACACTTTCCTTTTTATTCATTAAAGACTACTTTCATCCACATTATGCTCACTGATAACCTTGCCATATTCTCATTCACTTCTGTGCACTGTCCTTTCCTTAGTGCGCTGATATTTGCCTTCAAAAGCAAAAGCTATCACATTTTCTGAATCTAAAACATGCCTTAGATTATAGACTTTCTTCTTTGAGAATCAAAAATGTTAATGCATAAGTTCTCTTTGGGGGGGTTTGTTGTTAGGGAAGGGAATGGTCTGGCTGAAGAACTGTTTCTTTTCAGAGAGTGTTGGATGGGTGTATCAGTCAGATATTTTTTTTCTTTGAAAGAAAGACAAAACTGGCTAATGAACTGCAGTGTTTCTCTAGGCAGTGGCCTCTTTTATGCTTGTTGTTAATGCGTAGACAATGTTATCCACAAAACTCATTAAGGAAAAATGTTTTAATGTCCTTCTCTCGGAGCCATTACACTTATCTTCCCAGTGCAGGAAAAAATAGCTAAGCTAAATTTGGAATTTCTCTGAAATAAGAAAGAGACTCTCAGCTAAGAGAAGAATCCACAAGGATTTAATCCCTGATGTCTTGGGGAATGATTTGTTTCCAACACATCCCACCTCAATGCAGCCATACTCCTGGTATACCATTGGGTCAGGGAAGCTCTTCACCTTGCAAGAATAACTCACTGACACACAATGGCATTTCAATATGTAGAGAAGCGACAGTCATCTGATTAAAAAAAACCACAAATATGAATAGAGGTAGGAAAGCTTATTATGCTGAAGACAAAAGGTGAAAGAAACTCTACTCATGCCTCATGCCAAGCTTTTCACTAAGCAAGATGACAAATTTAGTGTCATCAATTCAGGATGATGTATTAAGTAATAAGCATAACTAAAAGTAGCTACATTGAAATACAATCTGCTATCTGAATATACTACCTCAAATTTCAAAAGATCGGGATATTGAACTGATAACAGGATCAGTCAAAAGAAACACTGGGGTAGGAGACCAACATTTGGTTTGTAGACAAGGAAAGCCTTTCATCTGAGCTAAGAAAAGCAGATGGAACGTGAATAGTAGGTTATATGGCCAAGTAGATGGCCAAGAAAAATGGGAAGTAATTGGAAAACAGAAAGGCTAAAAATAATCCTTTTAAGAAAGTTACTGATCTAGACAGGATGAAAAGCTGCTAAGAAATGGTTTTGGCTATAGTGGCAGCTGTAATCAAGAAGTCTACTGGATTCATAACAAAGGAACACAGATACTCTGCTCTGACTTGTCCATGAGCTGTAAAAGTAAGAAGTGAAATAGAATCAGAAGTCTGAGAGAGATTTACCAAATAACTCCCCTTTTTAAATGTAAGTGCTCTTATAAGTGAAGGGAAGGAGGGAGGGGATTCAGAAGTGGATGCAAGTTCTTTATAATGCAAGCATTAAAGCTGGTATGGTTTGGTTTGGTTTGGTTTTGTTTGCATTCAGAAAAGACATCTAAATTACCTGTTATCTTGGCCAATTGTTCCAGAAAAATTATTCTTCTTTACTAAAGAAGTTGGGAGTGATTGATCTCTGAAGCAATTGCTGAGTTAGGTCCCACAAATAACATGGGATTTCTGTCTGTTCATGTTCTCCAGCAAGCATTTAATCCAGTCTGTAATTGTCAAAGCTGATGCTTTCAGCTCTGGAAATCCTTAGTGTGGCCCATTGAGTTGGTGGAGGGAATCACTGTATAAATACACTTAAAAGGTTTTATGTCAAGGGATCTTGTCTTCTACTTAAGCCTCAAACGTCAGTGTATCTTCATTTTGGTTGATTTTCCTGAACTGAGGAGGAACACAAAACTGCAGAGAAATCTCACTCATCCAACTCACAAGATGGTTAATAATTGAGGTGCTAACACATGAACATTAGGCTTTCAGATTGACATAACAGTCTGGGAGGAGAAAAAAAGATTTTGTGTCCTTGATGTCTCTATTTTATGCTACCATAAGATCTAGGAAGAGTTCACCACTCTAAACCCATTCTTAGTGTTCATTCCCATAGACACAATTTCTGACCAATACCTGAGTAACCTTAACTCTGCCCTTCTAGAAGAGCAGTCACAAACCCCACTGATTTTATACCACCTTGGGTAGCAGAGATGCAGAAAAATGTAATGCCCTTTTTTGTTGAAATAGTTTTGAACATATTACCACTTCCAGAAGCATGTAAATCTACTAAATCAAAGCTGCATAGAGATAAAAGAACACTTTTTAGAAAATCACAAGGTGAAAAACATAATAAAAGGAAGCGTGAACCTGATTTAAAAATCAAAGGTGCTGAAAACATGACAAACTGAATTAATCTATTCTTACATCTGAAGACCTTAAGTTCTAAAGCAATATATATCCCTAGCAGGGGGAAGGGGAAAAAAAAGTGAAAGAAATAAATTCAGAGTCTTAAAACAATAAGTGTAGCAGAAAGGATAATGAAACATTGGAAATGATTTATGGTATAATGGATCACTCTGTATATCTTTACAGAAAGAAAACATCCAAATTACCTCAGCTTTAATAATCA
The DNA here is from genome assembly GCA_013398125.1 of Aegotheles bennettii. Classification (NCBI taxonomy): domain Eukaryota; kingdom Metazoa; phylum Chordata; class Aves; order Caprimulgiformes; family Aegothelidae; genus Aegotheles; species Aegotheles bennettii. The sequence continues at coordinate 454,869 of VZRW01007024.1, read as the reverse complement.
CATTCCCAGTGACTGCAGATGAAGAACTTTAAAATGCATGTGTAAGACTGGAAATGGTTATAAAAGATCAGAGGCTTTCAAAATTCGTTGTGTACCAGGTCTAGTGAGTGCAATGCCAAGACTAATATATGAAATCTGATCTGACAGTTTCACAATTTTCCTTTGTTTGAGGAGATCCCCATGCAATGAAAACATAACAGCATCCTGCCAAAACTGAAAGAAACAGTGGAAGGGTCTCAGAGGTAACAACTACTAGACAGTTACTCACTGGCAAAGTCTAAGAAGAAGATGAATTAATTACATTAAGAAATCCCAAGGAACGTGGTTTAGATTAAAGGACGCTCTTTTTAACCAGTGGGCTGGAAGGTTGATGTAGCACTGTTAATGCAGATGTTTGGAAAGGATTTCAAACTCTAATTTGGAGAGTGCTTTTAAAGGCTGTGGCTCTTCCACTAGTCTGTGCCATCTCCAATTTCTTTTAAGTATAAAATAGAAAAAATAATAGAAACTACAGCTTCTAGTTAAATAGGAGGGCTTTTTTGAAAGAAACACAATAAAACATAACATAATACGTTCCAAATCCTGTAGATCCAGAATCTGTAGTATGTTGGCAGGTCCTCTTCTACCTATAAGCAATAAAAATGAAGTAAAAGCCAATCTGTCAAAACTCAGCAGGTTTCATTCAGGCCCCTGGCTCATATTGGCTACACGTGAGCACTGCACAAAGCAGTACATTGCTACATCTCAGGGTTCAGATCTGGTTGTATGGCTTATCTTTAAAAAGCTGGTTCTCTATTACACTCTGGCTAGTAATGTTTAGCAGCACTCTGCACCCGGTAACAACTCTTTCTTATCTTGGTGCCTCAGCCCACCTCCACTGGCAGTTTCTGATATATTCAGAGCTCCACTGCATTCACTAAACACTACGCACACAAAGAGGCTACTTAAGATCTGAATAAAGGAGTAAGGCAGAATGTCAGACACATGTTTCTGGAAATGGTGGCCTACCTTCCTTATGAGCTTATGACAATTGTAAGTGGCTTTAAGACATTTCAAATCAGGGTGTGCCAAGGCAAAACAAAGTTCAGTCATAAGGTAGAATAGGTTTGTTTCTGCTCCGTGTCTTGTTCCAGCAAGCACCACAGCAGCCGTTTCCAAATGTGTCCTTTTCTCAAAGCAGGAAAAATTAGGAGGGAAAAGGTGGTGATCTTGACCTCTTCACAATGTATTAATTCAATATTGCAGAAGTGGGAGGAAATATCTGTGTCCTGGAAGGTGACCCATTCTGCCAGCAATTCATTCCATACAAGTGACTTCTTAGTCGAGGAAAGAAAATGTCATGCAGTGTTAACATTTATTTGCTTGTACAGTAGAGATGAGAGGGGGCTCAGAGATTGAGAAATTAAGTTCTGCTGTCCTGATTTTAGGATGGAGCTGGAGAACCATCCTGGAGCCTCTGGCAGCAACAGCAGATGTGCAAAGAGGAGGCGGTGGGGAAGAGGGCAGCAGTGGAGTCAGAAGCACTGAGTGATGGGGAGGAAGGAGATGGATGAGGAGGCAGGCAGAGGAGAGGAGGAATGAAAGGGAAAGAGAAGGTCTTTGCCAGCAAGAGAAGGAATTGCCAAACATTCCCAAAAACATTGGGAATCTCTGAGCCTGTGTTCAGGCCAAATTCTGGGCCAATGCTCTGAGGTTCTGTAAATTAGTTTTGCAACATCTTGCTAAAATTCTGTCTTTGGATTGGCAAGGACCTCTGAGTGCTCTTCAAGCTGAAATGGAGAGCTTCCTTTTCTCTCAATCAGAAATAAACCTTGCTTACTGGTGCCAGTTCAGCTTCAAAGCAGTGACAAGCCAGTTCTGGCTGCTTGTTCTCTATACTACATTTTCCTGCAGCAAGCAGAGTCCACTCTCCCTCTTAGGGCCCTTTTCAAATGATTTCTCTTTCTCTGCCTTCAAGGTATGAGGCCAGACCCAGGGCCAGGATCTGCGAGGGGAAATGCTTATTGTTGCTTTTCCCCTGCCCGCTCCCTCTTCCTGACTTCATGCATTTTTGTGTATCTTTTCTGATCATCTCCCAAGTCTCTCATTGTCTGGAAAAGGTGTTACTGAATGGCAGTACCCTAATGAGACAGTTTCTCCTTTAAAATCCACATTTCATTGTCACGAGTGCAAGATGAGATGAGGGATGACTCTTGTGTTAATGAAAGAGTCCAAAGTTTCCATTGACTTTGCCGGGGTCAAAACTTCACCCTCAGGGACCTATTGGTAGAAATGGGAGGGAGTTTCCATTTTCACAGAGAATTTGCAACCCCTTAATTGTGTTCAAAACCTCAAATATTTTCTTCACAGGGCAAAGTTCGTATCTTATTTCAGATGAATGTAATGGCTGAGCGTCATCTGCTGCTGGAAAACCCTTAGAAGTTACTTAAAACTAAAACAGGCATAAAAGAGAAGCAGGGTGGGAAAGGGTTGTTTGCTATTAAACACCAACACAGACCAAGCTGGGCTTTTTGTCTGTTCCCTTCCCCCATTTTGTTCACACAGACCTCTTCGTCCTTCAGACAGCCTTAGAATGCTAATTTTCTAATCACTTGGACAATGGAAACTATTGTAGAAATCAATGGAAATATTATTTTAAACCATGCTTAATGAGCCTGGATCCACACCTATAAATAAACTCCTAAATAAACTCCTTAACTTCCAAGAATGGTAGGTCCCACACCTCATACAACCTGACACATTCAAATTCCAAGCAAATCTTTGAAACCATTTTCAAGAAGGGTTATTCTAATAAGAACTGGCAGGTGGGTTTTATGAAGAAATGGTTTTAAAGAGAACTCTTAATTGTCCTCTTTCCACAGATGTTTAGGTTTTCTCTTCACATACTAGCAGATGATATGGATGCTCAGAACGATTCAGTGAAATTATAGTGTAATCATAAAGCTCAGATTGGCTTTATTGTTTGTTATACTTTCCACCACTTTCCGAACTTTAAGGCATTCAATTATTCTGTTTTTCCCAGGGGTAAAATCTGTATTCATGTAACCCTCAGTTAGCACTAATAACAATGTGAAAACCTTCACACATCAAAGATGTGACTACGTGCTTTTGTCTGTCCTAATGGTTTGAGAGAAAATCTTGATAAATCAACATGTTTTGGGGTTTTTTTCCCCCTCTTTCTTAAGTTTTGTTGCCTTGATTAGATAAAAAATAATAGGGGGCTGTCAATCTGTTTTCTTTTCAGGTCTTCTCTGTCTCTTTCTAAATTAGTTACAGCCTGCTTTTTGTGGCTTTATAGCCAGCCTGACCTAATTTAATTACCATGACTTGTGTGGCTTAAAGATAAATAGTTTTATTCAGTCTGCCCACTTTTGTCTAAGTTTTCCCTTTCACACATCTCTCTATATTTTGGCATTCAGAATTCTTGTCCTCTGCTCTTTGGTAGGTTAACACAAGGTTAGTTTTATAGCATTGTCCATATTTTTACAAAAAGGCCTTTGATGCCATTCTGCCTAGTCCCTGCTTTGCTATATCTGTGTATGCTGGAGTCTGTGGGCCTTTGTGGGACACAAACAAACACTAGCTGGGTCTTGGAAGCATGAGATGGAAAATGCATAAATCCTTAAGCATCAAAGCTACTGTCTAAGATATATTCTTATTTGAGGGGGTTTTTTCAGAATTCAAAGGCTAAGACACGGCAGAGGGAGGAAGATTGGAAGAGCTAAGGTGGTGCGGATGGACTGATTGCCACTCTGTTCTTGTCAAGGCAGTGCAAATCTCATACTCTTCACAGGTTATATTTTTGTTCATTCCAGGTTTAAAGGGGAAATAAAGAGTAAGTAAAGTTTCCAGGATTATGATCAGGCCTGCATCAATAATAACAAGCTTAATAAAGAGATAAATTAAAAAAACCCAAAACACTAAAATTATATGATACTGTTGGATATGTGCTGTGCTTGAAAACAAGAAATAAACTTCAAAAATCAGAGCTCTGCTCTTAATAGACGTGACTTCCCCACAGGTGCTGTGGTAGTATTTTACCTGCATTGGAAAGCTTCTGTCTTAAAACAAGCTGCCCCAGAATGGCAGTTGCACAAAACATCTGACAGCAAATGTATTTAAATAAAAATCTGCATGTGTTGAGCTATCTAGAAATCCATGAAAAAATTTGCTACTTCTCTACAAAGGTGTTTCAGAAAAATGATACCAGCAAAAGGAAGGCATTTAAATGGCATTTCACTTTTGAACCATTTCAAGTTATTTGTACAAATGCATAAGGCAATGTTTTATTCTGCAGATGAATCAATAGGGATATCATTAAACCAAGTTCCAGAAGAACTATGTAAACAGTACCTGAGAATAAACACAGTGTTTGTGCACATGCCAGAAACTCACATGCTAGAGATATGAAGTAGAAGCAGTATTTCCATGTGTTAACACCTACAGCAAGGGAAAAGTCCATTGACACTTCCATGCTTGGAAAATGGAGAGGTGAAACATTTCTTTTCAGTCACCATTAACTAGAAAACCTTATGGAAGAAATGAAGGGGCAAACAGGAAGTTGCATTTCATTTTTGCTTATATTAATGTAACCCAACAGTGCAGGGATGGATTTTTCATAAACACCCAGTGGTGCCCTGCATCAGCTCCTCTTAAAGCCTGTGACTGGCTTCAATAAGCAAAGACTTTGATTACTAGTCACTTCTTTTGAAAAACCTCACTGAATACCTTACACCTTTACCCAGGTCTCCCCTTCACAAACAGTACCAAATTAACTAAAATCAGCCACCTCTGTGGTGCAGTGCTACATCCACGTGGAAAACTAGCTGCTAGGGCTCTGGAAAGAGACTGGCTGAGGTCACTGGGGCAAACCTCCACTGCTGTTTTCGTTGCTTTTTTTTAAAAAAAAAAAGGCCTGCTGAGAAGATAAGGCTTTAAAGGCTCCTCAGATAGATGCAGACACACAGGAAACCTTATGGCACACTATTAATCTTTCTTAGAAAGATGAAGTGTTGATGCGACCTTGATGAAATGTGAAGCTGCCATTCGGAAGGGGAAAAAAAAAGGAGACTGAGTGCTTCAAACCCAGCATTTTCATCACCAAAATACACCTATCACACTGAGACTCTCTTTTCACAGAAAGAAAAATGGTTATTTTGATTTCTAATGTATGGCATTGCTTGCCTGAATTAAGCTGTTTGCAGTTGTCCACTCCTACCTCCTCTCAGAACAGATTTATCAGAGTGGGACTCTGTTTACCAGCTTGGAAATCGTGCTTCTTGGCCTTCTGCTTAGCTGGCACAAGTGTTGCTGGTAGCAACTCAGCTGTAGCCAGGATTTTGTGTCTTCTTTATCATGGAAGATAAATAAAAATGTCCACACTCATGTCTAGACAGTGATGAACAAGATGTCCATTAAGTGTGTAGCCTTCCCAGGCATTTTTTCCCCTCTTAAATCATGGACCAAACAAGAATCTCCACTTCAGGGACTTCTACTACTGGCTCAAAATTGCTGCAGCCACACAATACCACTTACCAATCTGGTAGAGACTCACCCCACAGACGTAGGGGTTTTCTGCTTGGGGGGGTTTGCATGTTTTTAAAGAATATCTAAAAGCATAAAGATGGCATAAAGATTGAACTAAATATGCTGGTCACTGAACCCAAATGCCACTGTATTCCTGTGCCTGATCCAGATCACATTTGCATCACTGTGTGCATTAGCAAAGATTTTGTATTAACAAGTATGGAATCACAGCCTGAAACTGCACAATGCAAGAAGCAATTTACTTCCTTCATCTTTGTAGGACAAAGTCACTTGATGTATCTCTGGCCTTTGGAATTTATTGGCACTTAGTCTGAATCTGATTAATAATTATCATATGCTCTAAATACTAAAAATAAAATGTGAAAAAACCCCTAACTTCTCTACAGGTTACTTTAAACTGTGACATAAGCGGATTTAAGATCTGCAGTAACCTAACTTGTAGTATGAAAACGCCTTCAAGCTGTCCAAGGATACAAATGCTTTACACAGAGATACGTCCCCCATACACATACCCCTGAAGTTCATGCCAAGAACATTAACAAATCCTTCTACTACCCCGTTGGACACTTTGAAACACAGAAAACAAGCAATCAACTTATGCAACTACAAAATCCTGCTTAATGAATTGTGATGTTTCTTCCTGTCTGTCAAAACAGAGAAAGTTTGACCCAGGAAAACATGACTGATGATAAATACTAAAAAAACCCCAACCTGATTAAGTTCTGTTACATCCCTGTAATTACTGCATTTTTTTATAATCTCACATATAACATTCAGATGATGTTAGTACAATACAAATGTAGATACATAATTTAACAGTGTCACTTTGTGCTTTATCTTGATACTGCTAGAAGAGCCTCCAGCCCTTTTTAAAAAAGGCATCTACTTGGGTTTAAAAGGAGTATATTTGAGGTCATTAGCAAAGGAAATTGCTACCATTAATTCTGACCTACCACAGGTTTTAAAAGAAAGAATAAACCACGAAACTTAAAAGAAAACCTAACAAATGTGTTTTATGAATCCATGTACGATATTTTGGTTACAATGAAATAAAATGCTGATATGTGCCAGACACCCTGAAGTTGCTCTCCTGTGACTAATTCTTCTGAGCTAGTTTTTAAATTAATCTCCCAGTGCCTGGCCTCTTCCCACCCTTGTTATTAAACTAACAAAAGCAGTTTATACCAACCACACTATAAGCAAAGAAGTAAAATAAAACCTCTTTCAACATTTGCTTTGTTGGACCACTTTACCTAAAATCACATTAATGTTGTATTAAATAAATTTCCATACATAAAATTTTATTTCAATATATAAAATGTCTTGTTTCCAAATGTGATCCTCAAATGCCTGTTTTGGGTGTTGTTGGTCTGTTTATCTGAAGGAACTATTCCTAAGCAATTTACATGAAAATAATCTGAATAGTTGCAAAGTTCCCAGGAAGCTGATTTGCTCCAGAACAGAAGACTACAACATTCCTGTAGGTGCAAAGAAAAAAAACCCCAAACCAAAATCCAAACCCTTCATATGAACTTTTCAATAAATACTGCAATCCTTGGCAAAATCACAATCAATGCATTTTGCTGAAGTGTTCAAAACTTCAGTGCCTGAGGCTGTATTTCTCAAATAAATAGGCTCAGTTGCAAAGGAGGAATTCAGAGCAATCTAATCTGAGGCATCTGAGTGGTCCAGCCAGGCTTTCTCACTGTTCTAAAAAGCAATGTAATGATCTAGAGGTGGACAGTTGAGGCAGCTACTATCCTTGCCTTTAGCCCCACCTCTTTCCTGTGTGCCACTGTCTCTGGGGAAGGAAAAGGTGAGCCAGAAGGAACAGGTAAGCAGTTCCTGAATGGCTCAAGCTGTTTACTATGGTGATGTACATCTACAATTCTGATAATAGTAATAAAAGAAATCACACTCTGTATGGTAAAGAAGGCATCAGTGGTGGATAGAACAGCAGAAAATAGGACAGGAATATTGTGGGGGCATGGAAATCTGTGCTGGAGGACTGGAACAAGAGTAAGTGGCCTCCTTGAGAGGTTCTTCTGACAAAGGCAAGGCGTTCTCAGCAACCATGACTGATCACTTCTACTCTTCTTCTAGGAAGCTGTAAATCTGCTTCTTTTGTCTGTCCAGAGTATCTAGATTATAAATGTTTCACAGAAGGCTTCCTCTTCCAGTATGTGTGCAATGGCACTTGATCTCATTTGGTGTCTATAGATATTTTCATTTTACCAAAAGTTGTGTAAGAAGAGCAATCACACATGAATTTTAGAAAAGGTCAGTCCTTATTTACCTGTCTTTGTTATATCCTGTACAAAATTTAAGTCAAAATGAGATATGCCATGAGAAAAAAAAATATAGATCAATTCAGTGATCTGTGTGTGGATCAAACACTGACTGCATTTGGCAGAAGTGCACATCTGATCATTACCACAGCCAGATTCAAAGCAATAATGGGCAGAATATGGCATAGATTCCACTGCTCTGATCATGCACAGAAACCAGCTGATATTTTGACGTTCTCAGGTTACAACATGTAGCTCTTCTGAAGAGAGGACTGCAACCTTGAGGGGGTTGTTTTGTTTTGCTTCTCCAACTGAAATCTGACATGCATTACATGTGAACATTTGGAAGTCATATCGTTCATTATGCATTACATATAATTGCTTTAACTTTTAGAGTATGCAGTCTTTAAACTGACTTTCAAAATAACAGAGCACTTAAAACAAAACCCTTACAGACAGGTGACCCAATAAAGATGAATGAGTGTGGTGTCTAACTTTGCCAACACTGTTTACTTCAGTGTAGATGCATACGTCCCCTTTTTTAAAACAGCAGTGATGCTTGCAGATGGAAGGGGTGTATAGGAAGCAGGCCACATTGTGATCTATGAAGAGATATACACATACAAGTATAAATTATTTCTGGCATAGATCTATTTTTCTCAAGATTCTCTGAACAGCAGGGACAGATCTGATATGTGAAACAGTAGGCCCCAGCCAATTAGTCTGTGACAGATAAGAACCTTTCTTTAATTTGTGCTTTTGGGTTTATATGTGGTCTGTTCCTCTGGTAATTTCATGTTTCCCTCTGACTTCACTGAAATCCAATTTTTCTCAGCTGGGATCCTGGCATTCTTTCCAGGTGCAGCAAAGAAATATCCCATTTGGAGGGAATGAAGTATGATATGTGGACCTTGCCTCTGTCTTATGGGAAGGCATGCTTTTGTAGTTCTACTCCACAAAAAATCTGTGAACAAGGAAACAAACTAATTTATTAGCCACACAAGTGTGCCCTTTCAAAGCACCACAGGGGGACTCAACCAAGTAACATCCATTAATATCTGTAACAGCAGTATGCTGCTTTGGAAATGTGCCTTGCCATAGCTGTGTAGAAAAGGTCCCTTTAAAAATAGGCAAGAAAAGTTCAGAAAATCTCCTACATCATTAATATGTTGCATTGCTTTTTATATCTGTGCATTACTACAACCTCAAAGTTAAGAAAAGTTAAGCACATAAAGACCTGTGGGGTACGTTAGATTTTTGAGATGGCAAATTCACTCCATACATTAGTTATTGCTCCAGATAGAGGAACTTTAAAAATTTAGACTAGCACTTGCATTATTCCACCACATCAGCAAAAGCAGCACCTCACACTTTCCTAGTAAGAATTATCCCTTTCCACTTACTTTGGTCAGGGGACTGAGACAGGAAGATTCAGAATCACTCGGAACAGACGTAAGTGAGGACTCCATAGTCCCATTTTACACGATCTTGTGGGCACACAAGGAATTACTCCCACAGTGATATTTCATATCATTAGACTCAAGCGACCTCACCAGGTATGTTTGCAGAAGACCATCACTTCTCCTCCCCTCCTCTACTTGGTGTGGACACAAAGCAAGCCATGTATGTTGGGTGGCTGGAGGACAGTCCCCTCTAGGTGCTGTAGAGATTATTGGCTCCACAGACAGAAGTAGCCTCAGTGACCTGGTGTAGAAAATACTAGACCAAGTGTTCTTGAAAGAAAGAACTACCTTTACATAGACTTCTATCTTATATTAAAAATTAAAAGCCTTGTCAAAGAAAAAAAATTAAAATAAAAAAGATTTACAGTTGCTTTTGGTACAGTAGAGAAAGAATTATTTTGGAGGTTTTACAGCAGGGATTTTTTTCTTTCTTCTTGTTGTTGCTAACTTGATTTATTTGTGTGTATCCTTAGAAGTCTCAGTCAAACTTGACACAAAAATTATTTCCAACAAAAGAGGTTCATGCTTCTGGACAGAAAACAAGTAAAACTCAGATTCAAATTCCTCCTTTACTTCTGTGACCTGGGGCAACTACTGCTGCCTTTTAAAATATGTGCAGTTCTCCTGTCCCTGGTGATTGTTATTAATACAGTTTAGGGAAAGTGGTGATAAAGATCAATCCCCTACCCAGAAAAGAAACATTAACTGCTTCTTTCATGTCTTCCATAGTGAGTGAGCAGCTACGGTTTCAAATGATCCCCAGATGTTTACTATTCCTTGTGCTCAAAAGCAGTTTAGGTTTTCTCTAGAGCAGCTGTGCCATGTTGGGTATTTCTGGTTATCCTGCAGACTTCAACATCTTGTTCTCTGAGGAAAATGTAAAGGTCAAACAGAAAGCCTGTGTGGTGGAGAAGTCCCCAGTGAAAAATAAACCAAGGAAGGTCTCTTGCCATTGGCCAACTTAAGCTATGCCTCTGTGAGCTAAACAAAATATTCGAGGAATTCCTACAGAGATGGGTATGTGAACATTACAGGCTTTTCACTTAATTACAGAAAGGTTTAATGATTCCAGTAAAAGAATAATCGCCGAGGTCTCTCACCAGAAACACACTATTTTTCTGGCTATTTACAGCAGTGTTTTTCTATTCCTTTATTCTTATTCAGAGCTCAGACTTCCCCTCCCTAGCTCCTCCTGTCTGGAGTCCTTTCTTCACATGGTCACAAATTTCTGCCACTTTGGCCATTACTGGGATTCACTGCATGCCCCAGTGTGACTGTCCATGATGGGGCCTTGCTTTCTTCTTCTGAGCTGAAATAGCTGGGGAGAAGATGACTGGGCTGACTGGTTAGAAAGTACCTGCACACCAGAGGCAGAAAGACATTTTCCTAAATGTGGGAATTGATCACAATATTTGCCTAACTGCAGGCTTGTGAATCATCACGTCAGATAACGCCAGTAAGCCACTGGAAACAGCCAGGGAGCTAACTCAAACCTTAGTGAACTTTCTCAAAGCTTACAGCCTGCTTCCAGAACATCTGGTTATGCAGCTACAAAAGTGACACGGATGGAAGTACAATGAGATTAATACAGTTCAAAGAGATTTCAGGGACAGTGTGGCATAACGTGGATTTGGAATCAGGTGTTGTCTGTTATATATCTGGCATCGGGAGATACCTGTTATCTGTTCTATTATTCTTGATCTGGTCTCTGAACACAGTGTGATCTAGGTAAGTTCACTCCTTTCCAAGTCTCTAAGCTAAGTAAAGGTCCAGAAAACTGGAGCAGATCAAACATCCTACTTATCTTTAAAACAGTAGGGGAAAAAAAGGCACCTCAGGAAATTACAGTACAGACAACCTAATTTGACTATCTGGGAAAACATCTGGAAAAATTATTACAATCAATTTACAGCACTGCAAGCTGAAAAGGAAAGATTTATCAAAACCAAATGCTTACCTAGCTTACTTTCCTTCATTTACAACCAGCCTGGCAAAGAGTGGGAGGATTACAATGTAAATTTGCATGGCATAACAAAGTTTTTGACATAGTCCAACATACAAGTCCCAAAAGCAAAGAGGGAGAGATTGTCAACATAAAATAACAGATGCACAGTTGTTTGAGGAAAGAAATACTCAGAAACTTGTTAGCAGCATTTCACTTGCATACAAAGAGATACTGAACAGTAGAGTCCACCTTGTGTACATGATATACATATGGCATATTTTACAATAGTAGCAAGCAGTAATTACAATATTAACATCAATAAGCAAGGTCACAAAAATGCCTTCCAAAGCACTTTATATCCTGGAAACATTTAATGTGATGGAATGGATTCTTTTTTAAATTTTAAATACATTCTTTATTGCCTTTCTTCTTTTTTTTCTTGATCAGATTGTTTCTTCTTGGAACAAACACAGAAAAGCATAAATTAAACTTTCAAGTTTTACAGTTTACCATGTCAGCTGATCCTGTGGTCAGTGAAACTTACCTCCATGTAGAAATATCCCATTTATTGACGAGTCAGGTAATCAGGAACGACAATAAGGAGGAGTGATCACAACATTCTGCTTTTTACATATAGATTATTCTCTAATGCCCTAGAGAGTGACTGCAGGGAGGTACTCTATTCTCATACCATTGACAAATACATTGTTCTAGAGATTAAATAGTGCCTATATTAGAAAGCTGTACATTACACAAAGAGAAATTAAGTGGGCTACTAAACCTGACTCTCATGAGGATTTAAGGATTTTAATATCCAGAAACAACAACAAAAAATTTTACCTTGTCATATCACTGAAGACAAACTGACCAGCTCACATTGCTATCCTGAAGAACTACGGCGTCTGGAGAACCCCTGAGCAAAGGACTCACTTCATGCCTGGGCAGCTGCACTCTTGGAAATGTTGACTTGCCTGCTCCTTCTCAGAAGTGATAGTGAACAGCTAGGGAAAGAAAAAAAAAGAGTTTTCTATTTTATATTTATATTGATTTCCTTTTACTTCTGGTTACATAGGTACTGTTACAAACAAGAAACAGAAAAGTGTGCTGTTGGTGCAGAACACAATAGATAGCAAGATTAAGAATAACAAAAACAATTGTCATTCCACTTCTCTTTCCTTTGCACTTGTTCTAATTAGCCCCAATGATGTGAAGACTTACCTCACTAATGCTTAGTCCCACTGGAAGCAATTAATGCTGACAAAAACAGGCATTTTCCAAGAGCTTTAAGCAGATTATTATCTGAATAGCCTAACAATTTTGTCACTGCTATAACCATGCAAGTGAAGACAGAAGATCATGCCTTAGAGAGCATTAAAATTTACCTTCTTCATACGCACTGTTCCTCTCCTTCTCTTCTTGTGAAGAATATTACCCAGAGGATTTAGTGCTACATGAACACCAGAGATGGATTAAAAACACCCCAAATCATGGTAGGACTCAAAAACAATCCCATCAACCTGATACGGTGTATTTAACTTAGAGGATGTAATGAAGAACAAAAGCCTTTGATCCTAATTGCAGGCAATCCTTCTGATTTAGGACTGAAATAACTGAGTGGGCTCTTCCTTTTAATTAATGCGAAGATGCCAACTTGATTTAATTGGATCAGGTCATATGGAAATTAAACATTTACATATATTAATGTATTTCTTTCATACCAAATAGGCAGTCAGAAAATGTACTTCTCTGGTCATATGCAATGGTCAAAATTAACCAAGTAGTTAAGTCTCTGTAGGAACAGAACCAAAATAAGATCTGAAAGGTATTTTGAACAGACTCCATGACCATGATCTGTTCTGTGAGGCTTCCCCTGTCTTTACTGTGTGAGAGGAAAGCTGGCTGGATTTGCCTGTTAGTAGAAATTCTTTCAGCCTGACCAACAGTTCTATTACCTTACAAACAGTCTAACTGCTGCTGCTACCCACACCACAGTAACCAGTTCCAGACAGCCCTGTGCTCTCTCCTTCCTACTGCATCAGTGGCGTCATTTAGACAGCACAACTCTGTGTGTTTTTAGCATTTGCCTAAGGGGCTTTTAAATTTTAATATTACAAGAGCATCCATGGAAAGCATTCTACAGTGTATGAAATTTGACCTCATTATCTTTGCCTATACATGAGGAGGCAGTAGGATGGCCCTTGCACACAATAATGTGTTCCCATAGTGGGAGCAGGAGCCTGGCTCAACATAAAGCTACTCTTTTTTCTACTGCTAAATTATTACAGAGGCAAACAATTATGAATAGAACAGCACCTAGTTCATATGTGAAACATTTTCATTTGTTAGCATGCAAATGTTAGTAAATATTAATAATCTATCAATATCAGCCATAGGTTTGTTCAAACTGAACCGTGAATTCACTTATTCACTTATTTCTGTCTATATACAATTTTTATTTTATGTCAAAATCATGTTACTCACTGATATATTTCACCCAGCTTGTCCAAAGCACGTTGGGAGGCTCTGACAGGCACACACCACAGACAGAGACCAATCCTTCCTGCTGAGAAAGCTGAAAAAACAATAAAGTGCATAGTTGATTCTCTGTTTATTGGGAAAAGGCACATGTGTAAGTTTAAAAATTAAATACAAATTGGGATATCTCTTCCATAGCCCTGAAATGGAATTGTGGAAGAAACACTAAAATGTCCATGTTAGAACTATGCTGGCAATTTGGTGTTGTGGCTTACTGAGACAAAACGGTAGAAAAGCCAGAGAGTAATTTCATTAATAATTTCCACACTGTTTCTCCTGCTTGTGATTCAATTTATTTTCAGTTTTGTTTCTCCATTTCCAAGTTTTTCACCTTTTGCCTTTAGCACTTTAAAAGAAATCTTTCTTTTACAGATTTCCATTTGTTTCTCCCTTTTTTGCCGTTTCATTTCCCTCCCATTTTAGCCCAGGGAAATCAATTTTCAAAATTAGCTAGATGGCTACAGAGGAGAAAAAAGTGAACACAGGAAAAAATACATATAATAATTTCAAAAATAATTTTTTACACTTTAGTAATTGCAGAAATATCCTCAACATTTTAAAACATATTTAATTGATGGGAATCCTACTTTAAAAAGAAATTCTATTGTCAATTATTAAAATTTTGCTCTAAAATACTGATCAGCTCAATTGTAATTAATTATGGGACCATCTGGGTTACTTGCAACATCAAGGATTTCCTGAGTCCTCACAAGCTAAGTCGTCTTAAGAGCAAGAATGACTTCATTTACAGAATTGTTTGTCTACCCAGTGAGGGCATCCAGGGAAGCATAACATAAATGAGCTTCCTCATCCTCCTTGGGATTCATCCCTTCTTAGGATTAACTGGCTACAAGGCAGGAATCAACAGGCCTTTCCTGCCCCTGAGAATACTCTACACCTGTGGCTTTTTGTAGGAATTAAGATACAAGGTCCTCATTCACCCCTCAAGCAGGTAACGCAGCAGCCCATCTTGAAGTGGCCAAGACTGGAATGGGACATAATCATAGGCACATAATTAAAAATGGATTTATGGACTTCCCAGGACAAGACCAGGTTCCTACAAAATATCCTTCTGTCTGCCCATCACCAGGAAAGGTGATTACAACTCTCAGGTATTATTAAAACAAGACTGTGGAGCTTTTAAAAGTTTCTTTCATGTCCAAAATTATTCTGGTGTCTTTCTTAGGGGTTATTTTTGTATAGATTAGTTTGTGTTTTCCATCTGAATTCCTAATGATAATGCAGCTGCAGTGTGACTTCAAGCTTTGTTTTTTCTTTTTTCTTATTTTTTAACAATTACCAGAGATTTTAAGATAGGAAATAATAGTCTTACTGGACTTGAAGATGCTCCCTAGTGGCACACATTTTAACTTGGATGTAGCTGTTAATATGTCTGTGATAAAATTCCCCACAAGTGAAAGTTAGCCAGAGAGCCTACTTAGTCAAAGCAAAATAATGGTTAAGGCAAACATCCTGGGATCTGTAAAATCTACTGTTTCTAAAATTAATCTCCTTTCCTCTATGAAAGAAGGCTATGAGAATTATACACCTGGGAAGTTGCAAAGAACACTATGTTATAGTTAGCTAAAATGGACCAGATTCTTCCCTCGTGCAAACTTCTGAAGTCCATGGAGTTACAGAAGCAGTGGGTTTGGCCTGCAGCATCTGATGGGTGACTGGTGTAGCAGATCTGGCAGCATTACTGTAGAATATAATTTTGTATTAGGTAACAAAACAGCTTTAGGAAGCTTTACAGTAAATGACATGCTTGTACCTTTGAAATATTGGCACTGTCTGGCCTAGCCTGACCTATTTTTGTGAGCAGGTTTGAAACCATTTGGGCATGCTCAGTGTCAGAGTAACTGAGTCTCCAAATCACTCCATTGTGCTACACAACTATTCCCTGAAACACAAACTGCTGACAAGTGTAGACACTGTCCCGAGACGACTCCTGATCGGTTCAAACCAAAATCAGCTCATAAGGACAGACTGAAGTACAGCTGAACTGCACTACACTCTTTCCCCCTTTCTCCTATTTCAAACCGTGGTGCTTTCTTGTGCACCCCTGTTGAAGTCTGAAACCCCAAGGACACAGTTTTAGAGTGTGTAGAGAGAATGAAGAATTGTGGTTTGTGTCCTTTACATGAGATGCATGGTAGCAAAATAAGAGATCTGCTCTTGTGGAGTCAGAAAAATTTTTAATCCACCTGTGATAACTGCATCTCATCAAACTATACCTAATTTAATACCTTTCCTAAAATGTACAGACTTCTAAAATAGGAATTCACATAGGTATTTCTGTTTCATTCTTTACTTAATTAAATGTTCTAGATGCAAAGCCACTTAACTGTATGTCAGCATCTTCTACAAGATAGAGATTTTACTTTCTTAAAATATTGTTCACTTCTGAGACTGAAAAATGTTGCCTAAATATTGTTCACTTCACAGCTTCCTCAACACCTCCACAAATCCCAAGATTTTAAAGGCAGACCTTTTTCTTCCATGGTGAGAAGAGTGGAAGTGCCATCAGATAATACTGAGATCACACACAGATCCTGACTGATACCAACACACACATATATGGTTCCTGTGTTACATCCCCCTTGTCACATCCCCCGGGAATGAAGGCCCTGTTCAATGAAAGACTGCAGGTGAAGTGAGCATGACCTACAGCAAAAATTACAGAATCTGTGCCCTAAGCAATTGCAGTCAGGATAGAAAGCTAAGCAAGCAAAAAAATGTGGTGGAGCTGGGCTTGGTTGGATGGGGCTTGGAGCAACCTGGTCTGGTGGGAGGTGTCCCTGCCCATGGCTTTAAGGTCCCTTCCAACCCAAACCATTCTTTGATTCTATGAAGATGATTCCAAAATAAAATAAATAGGGTTTAACAGAAAGCAGAAAAGTGGAAAGCTCAGCTTGTTCTTACACGATTCAAGCTGCATTTGCAAGTGAACACACTTGCTACTAATAGAAATAAAGATCTACGCTGACAGTGTTTTACATGAAACTGGAGGAAAATCAGTTATGTAAGATAGAAATAAAATGAGTGCATGAAGCACTTCACAGCAGCTCATCCAATCCACTGTAACACTTTTGGCTTACTGAACACTTTGAAACAGAAACTGAACATTTCAGCAGAAGTTAACCCAGCTCAAGAGTCCTTGAATTGGCTTTTTTTGTCACCCATAGATTATCTACTCTCATGACCCCTCCCTCCTTTCTGCACTCTCTTCTTTTATTATTATTCATGATTAGTCAGCAGCCAAGAAATTCCTCTGGGCTTCAGTGATGAAGTGCTTCATTTGGACTAATTGTTTCATTTACTTTAAAATAACAAAGAAATATGTCAAAGCACATTTACTCTTTTGAGGCCACTTTTGGATATCTGTTGCCAGCCATTACAATTTTTGGAACTGAAGACTGAAGATTTAACTTTCAAGAATCTTTTAAGTCAAAGCAGCACACACTTTGGATATTACAGAGACATAGTGAAGAGAGCATCAAAGTTCTTGCATTTGTGCCACTACACGCTTCTCCTTAAGATCATCAGTTCTCCCGGGCTGCTTTAGCAGATCTCAGATTTGACACCACTGAATTAAAGCTCTTCATCCTCTGCTCCCCAGACAAACAAGATTCAAGACAGCAATGTCTGCTGGAAGTGGAGTAGCCGGTAAGAGCAGAAGAGAAAGAAACAGGATGAGCTGGTACAGGAGAACTGTAACATCAGGACAGTAGAAAAGAGGCAGGGATTTGGGATTGGAAATGGGAACAAAACAATACTACGTGGAAATATTGTTAATAGACAGGAGGATGAAACAGTCATTGAGTAGGCATAGGTGGTCATAGGACTTCAGGCCTGAGAACATACCATGGATGGGTAACTTTGCCCAATCATCTCACTATGCAGG
The DNA here is from genome assembly GCA_013398125.1 of Aegotheles bennettii. Taxonomy (NCBI): domain Eukaryota; kingdom Metazoa; phylum Chordata; class Aves; order Caprimulgiformes; family Aegothelidae; genus Aegotheles; species Aegotheles bennettii. The sequence continues at coordinate 437,184 of VZRW01007024.1, read as the reverse complement.
CTCTTGCAGTAAGCTTTAACTGAGCTGTATTGCCTAAATATATGGGAAAGCAGGTTTCACTCTTAACTTTAGTGAAAATGCACCTGTTTGCACTTCAGCTGACTCTGGGGCTCAGTTTCTTTTTATTTCTTCTCTTCTTGGTACAGCTAATTGGCCCTCTCCTATCCTAGGTGAAGGGAAACATAGATTTAAATGGCTTACAGGAAAAAAAAACCATCAAAATTCATCAAAAATTAACTCAAATTTAAGAAAGGAATTTGGCATGGGCTACAGACAAAAGCCAGACTAATAGTAGAGTAGGTGTTTTGGGGGATTCATTCCCAAATTGTGTTTCAGGAACAACTGACCTATGTCTTATGCTGGTGAAACATCTCCAACTGGTCTGCTGGAAAACATTAAGCAATATGTTCACCTGATACTGTGCATCATGGGTTGTGAGAATGTGGTTCAGGTTGAGCATGGTCTGTTTGCCCCAAAAAATTTTGAAAATCACTATTTTACAGTGTACTTTTCCTTTGTACCTGGACTGCTATCCATTTAAACTGCTCTCTAGTCTCCCACCCCAGTGCCTTTGTGGCTAACAGATTAAAATTCTACTACCAAGAGAATGTAATGTACCTTTTCATGAACTTTTATGGCATTACTTCCTTATTATAGAAGTACTCAACAATAAGAAGAATGTTAACAGCCATTTAACTAAACCATTTGCATGTTTCTGCATACTGTACAGTTGTTAAGGGAATATAAAATAAACCTCTATGTCATACTTTCTGATGCTGAACTCCTTGCCCCACTGACAAAAGCCACTTGTGATCCTAATTCTGTGATATATTACAGGCTTTTGTGCAAGACTGAAAGGAGTTAGTTTGGTGCTACAGCTGATTAACCCCGAGACAAGTAGAATAAATAAAGGAAAAGAGACTTAATTTTCACAATTTACAATTGTGGTGTGTACCCTGATGCCATACACAGATGAAACTTAATGGCTTTTATTTATTCTTGTCCTTTATGGACAAACTGATTAATACTATTGTGTGAAGCATACCTTACTTGCCTACTACGTCCATTCTACTGAAAAAAAACAGTCCCATTATTTTGATGTACCACCCTAGCAGGATCTCTAGTACATTGTATGTTCAGATGATGTGTGCAATGGAGTCCGTGGCAGCTGTTAAATCAGTGTTTAGTTCACTGATGTGAGACATCAAATTGAAAGAGATTGACTTGGTGTCCTGGGCATTCTCCTACTCATAAAATGTGACACTTTGCCTACTTAAGTATTGCTGTCTGGAGCAGTGACAAGTTTAGGGGGAAGATGTATCATTGCTATCAGCTCTGTTGTGCAATAAAACCTGTGCTGAAGTAATGTTGCCTGCATACAGCATGTTTCTTCTTTCCATGGTCTTTGGTGCTTTCTGGGAGATTTCTTTCAAGGACATTATCAAGTAGAAGTAAGTTTGTGCATTATTTCACAGTTCCATCCGAGAATAATGCAGCTCAGTAATTTGGAGATGCAGCTAGTAATTCCCACAGTCCCATAAGTGGCTGGGTACTCTGAAAGTCAGCTGCCAAGTTTTCAGGGATATGGTCACATTTTCCCCTGTTTGGTATTTACCAACTTTAAGATTTCTTATTTGTTATCTGTCAAACTAATATTTAAAAACAGAAGACACTTGAATTTTAAATGGAATTGTAGTGAGAATGTGCCTGTCAGACTAAAGAATAGAATTGTTCAGTTGATATTTCTCTTTATATAGACCAGAAAATAAATAGTATACCTGCATTTTGTGTCATGTACTTGGGCATGGTTGTACAAATGTTGCTTCTGCTCATCTTGAAGCCAAACAGATTGTAGTTTTTGACTTAATACTTGAACAAACCTGAGGAAAAGCTCTCATACAAACAGTCCTGTTTTATCCTGGGAATTCGGTGAACCTGTCTTTCATAAACCATCCAGGCAGTATAAGGACTCGAGCTCCAGCTCATACTGTGAGGACCAAAGAGGATTTTGACACCATGAGATAAATGGAATGGAGCAGTCCTGGCTCTCTTCAGTAAGCAAAAGAAGACCTTAGATAATTTGCCTGCATCAGCCAGCCAGCCAGCCCTCAGATGGCCAACAGCAGGTGAGGTGAGTCCTGTAGAAGAGAAGCCCATCCTCACTTCCTACATGATCAGCTATAACTTCAGTGCATGTCCCCAGTCTATTCCAAATGTAGATTCATAGGAAGCTAACAGTTACATTTGAATGTTAGTCTGATTTTAAGTTCATAATTAAAAATTGTTCTGATTTGCTAATTTATCATTTTCTGTAAAACCTGTTCATGATTCGAAAGGGATGTAGGCATTAATTCTCTACTCTAATATTAAAGAAGTACCTTGCATGGGTTAAGAAACAAACAAATAGCTGAGATTGATGATGTCAGGACCAAAAAGAAATTCCAGTACTCAAGTATAAAGTTGAATCTCCAGCAGCAGTCTAGCACTCTCCTTGATTCTGGGCCTGCTGGCCAGTCTGAAGATTTCCCCACACGGCAGAGGAGGAAAGATTATTGAGTGCACACATCATCTTCCTCCCCCAGAGTATGCCCCATAAAGTCTACTTATTGCAAAGTGAGTTCTGTGGAGAGTGAGTGGATTCTGCAGATCCTCTAACACCATATTTTCAAAAAGTATTTACTGAAAGTGTGTGGCTGAAGTTCAGGACTGCAGTTCAAGACCACATTTAGAGGCACCTGACAGGCACTGCTTTCACCATGCCAAGCAACCCATCTACAGAAACGAACACTACTCCCTCCAAAAGAGCATAATTTTTGTAATCTATGAACTCTCCCACATCACCTCTTCCCTCTTGCCTTCTACTATTCCATATTGCCAAAGGCAGGGAAATACTGAACTTTTAACTTCCTTTCACTTTGCCAGCTTCATAATTTCCACCAGCTTGCTATCATCAGGTTTACTCCAGGCAGCTCCCTCAGACCAATAGCCTTTTTCTGACAGAGTAGAACCAAGAAAGAAACCAAGGAGAAGCCTAAGGCTTTCCTGGTATGACATGCTTGTTCTGTCTCAAAACATCACTGAGCACAAGGTTTTCCCTTCTGTTCTTCATTCACGTTACTCTAAGAGTTTCAAACACATGATTTTTGGTACTCTGTTACATTACACCTTTTGTGCAACCTTTGCTCCAAGTCAATAGGGTTTGTTTTCTTTTTCAATTTCATACTCCGTTCCTGTGTCTTTAGTTTCTGTCTTTCTAGGCAAATAACTAGTTTCCCTTCATTACAGTTTGTCATTGTTTTTGTTTTCCTTCTTTTTTGTCTTTTGTACAGCCTGACTCTTCATGTTCGTGTCCCTTGACTTGATTCCACACTGTAGCTTCCTTCCTGGAATACTTGCAATGCTTTGATCATTCTCTTCTCTCGCCTTGTTATTCTGTTCCTCAACTGGGAAAGATACATTACCACCACAAGCTTTCCATTCTAGGTAAGAGGGCAACTTTCTTCTTGGAGACACTGTCTGTCCTGTTCAGTTTTACAGTTTGCCTTGTTATTGCTATTAAACTGACAATGATTGTTAACTACTTATGGAAATCAGGGACATAATTCTCACCGTAAAACATTTACTGGAGTAAACTCAACTCAGCAAACAAATTGATGTATACATGGGAACAGTATAATAGCTATCAGCAGGGCACAGGTTTATTTTATGCAGATGTACAGTTTGCGTATTATGGGACTCAACAGCACTCAAGTTTCCAATAACTTCTTTTTTTGCTTGACCAATTTTATTCATTACTTATGAGTCCCTGCAGAATTCAGAGCTGTTATTACAAACATATACATTACAGAAGGAACACAGCCTGACATGCATAGCTTTTTAATAAGGTTTTCATCAGCTGCTTTTACTGACATTTTTTCATTTCTCTTACGCCCTGCCTTTTATGTCTAAGCCTTCATTTGATACTGTAAAACAAAAGGAGTGGAATATCACCACAGAATGTGTTCACGGCTGAATAAAAAATATAATCACACAATGCACTTGAAGCATGAAGGCTCTGTAGGCAATTTCCGTTCCTGTTTGCATATGCAATCTATGCATCCAGACTGGAAAAGTTATCCTCTTTTCCCATATTAGATTCACCCCCAAAAGAAAGCATTCTCGAAGCTTATGTTCAGAATTGAAAATAATCCATGTTGAGTTTTAAGTCATTCAAAAGTAAGCATGCATATTTGTGTGAAGAATTTTATGAAATCTTCCAAGACCTGTACTTGTGAAACTGTACACCACAAGCTGGTGTTCAAAACTCATTCCATCTCAAAGGATATGAGCTTGAAGAAAGTGTCCTTCTATCAATGAGGAGGGATTGTGATGTTCTAAATTTTAGTTATTTGGGGTAACAGTCAGCAAAAATAGGAAGCAGTTCTCTACCCTACCACAGGTGTCAATAAAGTGAGTGCCTGATTGTTGTCTATTCAGGTCCATCAGGACCTGAGGCAAATTTATTCTGGCTCCAGAACACAGCTCTCATTCATACCAAAGAAGTATATTCTAGCTGTGGCTACATTTACTAAAGAGTGATTTGTACCCAAAAATCAAATTGTTTGTCACAATGCAAACATTTAAGGAAAAGTACAAAACGCCTGCTAATTTTCTCATCTCTCAATAGTAGTGATGAGAGAATCAATGGGATGCAGCTCATACCCCTGCCAGCCAGCCCTTCCCAGCAGAAAAGAGGCTGCAAGAAGTTTAGTACATTTTTTCTAGATGTTTGGAGTGGAGTGTAAAGAAAGAAACCTCTTCAACATGAGATGCTTTGTGATACGAAGGAGAGAAAGAGAGTGAAGCTTCACACTCTGCGGTCAAAGGAGGTGAAAAGTAAGCTTGCAGTGGGATTACATCAGTAGGCAAAACACAGTTCAGCTCACTTCAGTGGATTTCTATCAATGATCATTCTTACAGAACCTCCCTTTTCCTTAGCTCACAGATTAGCTCTGATGCATGGGGTTGGCTTTGTCCCAGCTCCACTCTACCTCCGGCAGTTACGATAGATGAGGGATTCAGATTCATGACCCCTTTACTTGCATTTGAAGTAAGTTACAACATTCTGGGCAAATCTGTTTTATTTTTTCCATCCCCATAAATATCAGCAGGCACCATGAAATCTGACCTGCATTAGCTCAGACCTGATACCCACCACTGATGCACTGCTCACAGCACTGCCACAAGAGGGTTATGTCGAAGTGTTCTGGACAGCTTTACAGATTGAAAATACCAGTGCCAGCATGTCTCAAAAGGATCTCAAAACCTGACTGTTGACACAATAAATCTTAAGAAGATGTATCCAACAACAGCACAGGATGAAGAAAAGCTGTGAAGAGGGGGGGGATAGGGGGAAGCTGGGAGGAAAAAAAAAAAGAGGCTAGAAAGTTTGGAGTTGGTGCTCACTACTGTGAATATTGCCTACTTTTCTGTCAAGAGCTCTCCATTCATAGATCATGCAGGATCTTAGTCTCATATCTATAGTGGTGAGGGAACACAACCAGAATTAGTGAGGGAGAGTCTGCCAACTAAAATGATTCCCAAATGCTCTGATAACTTGCAGCCTGGCAAGTAAACTTGCTGCCTACAGATGTTCCTCTTAACATCTGGTGGTGTGATGATTTGGAGCACGTGCTTGTGCATTCACGCTCACAAAGACAGATTATTGCCCATCCTGACACATTCTCCAAAGTAAAATTCAAATAATATGTTACTAAGGATGGGACTCTTGAGGAGCGTGTTCATGTAACTGCAATACTTCCAACAAAATTACATCTTTACATTCCTTTTGGCTCTGGCTGTACTGTACAAGATCCATAAGGCAAAGGAGGAGCAGGTTGAAATGCAAAATAAATCACCTGAAAATTCAGAAGTGCAACATTTCTTAGAGCAGTGAAGCATGCCAAAAGCTGCATGAAGTTGTCCCACCATAAAGAGAATGAGAAAGGTCTGAAAATGTTCTTCCATCATTGGCATATTCTGACCAATAACCAGGAAAGTTATTAGTGCACACCCACATACACACACACCTATTGTACTTTGGAAGTGAAACTCAGTAGCCAATCATTACATTGAGGTCTAATATTAGTGCATAATCAGAAACTAAGTGTAGCTATTAAAATATCCTTCTTACAACAATTTAGATTTAATTATCACAGAGAGATAACTAAGAAAAGTTCATACTTTGCTGGTCATTTAGTCATGCAAGAAGCCACCCTGTCTCTCTTTAGCCTCTTTTAATATAAATATTAACAGTTAGATCCCAGATTTTATCTGCCTATAATGGAGCTCATCATTACTAGGAGCACTCAGTGAAGTTAATCTGACAACACTTGCTCATTTGTCAGAAGCATTAGTACTTTTGTTATTAAATTTTGCTTTGCCATGGCATCAACTTAAGACTGCCAGCTGCAAAGTTTTGCTTACTGTGCTAAGACACTTCTGCTCCAGCAGTTAGGTCCAAGTCTTATTAAAATTAAATGAGTGTGTTTTGAGTCAGTTCTGATTGCTTTAAGCTTTAGTTGTATCATCAGACAAAAAAAACCCACCCTAAAATAGACAAGAACTAGATATTACTTTTTTAAACTTGCAATTTACAGTGTCATTACATGTTGCTTAGTTTCTTCTATATAAACTCAACAGGTGAGTACAGGTATATTTGAAAAAGAACATACAAAAATTCAGCCTGAGTGAAAAGGAGACGATTCAATATCACTGGCGTAATATTCTGCTTTACAGGAATCCAGGAAATAAGTTAACTCATGCTTATCTTGTGAATTCAACAAAACACTGGCCTTTTCACAGCTGCTATGTGACCAGTTAATAAAAGACCTAAGCAACAGAAGTAGTTGACTTCAGTATAACACATGCTAGCCTGCAAACAGAAATCACATGATTTCTGGGATTAGCGCTGAGTTCTGTATTCCCCATGTTGAGTCTTGATTCCTTCTCTTTGTTTTGTTTGGGTTTTTTTAAATCTTGCTTCCTTTAATTTAAATTCCCTTTCTTACTGATCTTTCTGTAACAGCAGCATTGTAATGCAAGTACCATAAAAAGGACAGCAGAGAGTAAGGTCTAAAGGGACTGCTCATTTCCCATCATCTTCACTTCTGCCGGGTAGCACAATTCTGCCAAAGCCCTCACAGGCCAGGCAGGATACTTGTGAGCATCTGAGATGACTTTAGCCACCTGCATTTCAGATCATGACTCCCATCACTTCTGGTGACAATGACAACAAAAAGCCCAAACACTTAACATTTTAGCTCAAGTAAAAATAATGGATGCACTTTACACCTGAAAACAGCTAAATCATGCTGATGTGCAAAGAGCCACTTAGAAATACCTTAGAGTAGTTATTTAGGCAACCTCTGACTGAATTCTTACTGATCTCCAAGAAGAATTTCCACTGTTAATGGAGAAATATAACCTGTCTCCTTAATTTGTTCTCCACAAATCTTTGTCTTAATCCCCACCCTTATTTTAGCAATTATTTAGGTCAGTGTAAGCCTTTCCATTGATTTCAGTGGTCTCCATCAGAAGGCTCCAGCCCCTACAGGAGCTGCTTTCAGTTCTCTTGGCTCAATGGAATTTGTTAGCTTTGCAGCATTACATATTCACTTATACCACCACGTCTGACAGTCTACCTGGGGGGCAGAAAGGCTGTAACTTAATATTTTAAGGTATATTATGTTTGTAAAACGATGTGTGAATATTAACAGAATGTAGAAGTTAACAGAAATTAATTTTTATATCAGAGTACAGTATAAACTAGTGAGAAAAAAAAGGAATGTTAATCACCACACCATAACAAAGTATTCTCACATCTACACGTGCCCCTGGAGAACTGCTACCTCATGCGCTGTGTGATGGATGTCTACCAACAGTGGGCTTTGTTGTCTGAGCTGACTCACCTGGAATTAGTTAATGTTTCTAAATGAAGCCAAGCAATGTTAACATTTTAAAGAGCTCAGTGATACAATAAACCCTCACACTGCATTTACCTTATTAGCACCATACTTAATTTTAGTATTTGTAATTTTTGTAATGTTGTATTTGTAATGTTTACATGTAGAAAAGTGGTGGAGGCTTTACAATTAAACTCCAGAACATCCCTACACTGCTATTAAAACCTCTTTTTACTCCGGTAATCCCAAAGCTAAAATGACTTTATTTTCTGTATTGACCTGCTGTTACCTCAGGATAAACAGGTATGTGCCTTTAAAATTATATTCCATAATATGTAAATTGGCATGCCACATAAAAAAATTACTGAAATGACACAAAAGTAAATGGAAGAACAAAATATTCTTGTAAACTATATTGCTGTTCCTACTGGATATCAAACCCCTGATCTTTTCACACCATATTTTTTCTGTCTTTAGGCTGCACTCCTTAGGACAGATGGTTTCTTATGCTATCTGAAGGCATCAAATTCTGTAAAAATTTGCATGCAGTAAATTTACCCAATAAACACTGGAAAAGATGGGCTGGGCCTAAAACCTATTGAAACCCAAGTCAATATTTCAATTCAAGTTGCTTTGGATCAGTCCACAAGCACAAACTTCCTTTTGTAAGTAAACATTTTAAAATATTAAGTCATAAAATATTCCTACTTCCTTGTTCATTACAGTATCACCTTCCTTACATTATTTACCTTCCAAATTATGTATCTATATATACATTTACATATACACACAGGTCCTTTCCACAAGAAGGACTTAATATAGTGAGACATCTAGTTTTCTTAGCATGCTTCATACTCTTCCCTGTTTTGCTGTTGCCTCTAATGATCTATTCCTATCCGTTTTTAAGAGACCAACTAATCCAACTGCACCTCTTGCTAACACCACATCTTTAAAAATGCATTATAATGGACTCTGAAATTCATGATTCCTCTCACCTTTGACTGAGATTCAGAGTTTTCAATGGCAGCTCCATGTTCTCACATCAGAAATAGAGATTACTCCCTGAACACACTTAGGCTTCGTGCGCCAAACACAGACATTTAGCAGTCCCTTGGAAATCCTATGCTGCCATACAACTATGAAATGCATTTTCCTACGGTGCCAGTGGGACCTCGTGTTTTCATAGTTTTCTGCTCCAGTAGCCCTAGAGAAGAAAATGCCTGGGTACTAGTGATAAGCACTGCTAATAGATATTCACTAATTGTAATATTCCCTGATACGATACCTGATGTAATACATCTTAAAGTAGGCTTCAAAACCATGTGCCAAAGAAAGTGTTTCACTCCCACCTGTACTTGTATATATTATTCACATGACTGAATGCATAGAACAGGAGAGTATCAATGAAAAATTACTAAACAAGTAACTCACTAACCATTTACATGTATAATCATTTACTTCAGAGTAACTATGATGTAAATTTACGCATGGCAGACAGTTCTCCACTATTACAAATGTATTCTTACATAAGCTTTCAAATCCCTGTGTGTAGGATCTCAATTCTCTGACCCTTGGAAGTTATTTTATTAGGCAGTCAGAACTTGCAGATTTTTCTCCTCAAAACAAAACAACAAAATCAAACTCAAATCTGGTGTATTTTTCAGATCAAGAATAACAGATCAAAAAGTCAGTAAAACACTTAAGATTAGTGCCTAAATAGTACAGAACTACATCCTTTTCCCCTGTCTTTTTTTTTTTAATTTGAAGAAATTTCACCTGGTGCAAAATAAAATCCGTTCTTTTGAGTCTTGAGTAGAACAAGAAGTTACCTCCTATGTAACAACTAAGAAGCCTATCTGATTAACGAGACATGTCAGGGTTTATCCGCCGGTTATCGTGGAGGGCACTAATGCTGATGGAATGTGAGCACAGGTCCTGCCACTGTGACCGCAGCGCCTTTCCGGACCTCGTCCCGAATGGCAACAAGAACCATCAGAAACCTGATTAATTGAGAGTGGCATTCTGAGCCTGGTGCTGGTGACCCAGTGACTGGAAATCCCCTGGAGATTTAAAGCTTCGTGTCCTTTCCAGGGTAGCAGTCACACAATGTAACAAAACTGCCTGGTTAAATTACATTAGCCAACTACTGTGTACAAATTTCAGGATCACACACGGTCTGCCCATTGTTTGGCACAGATAAACAATCAGCCCTGGCATTTGAAGCTGCTGACAGATTGCCAGCCACTGGTGCAGATGGTGGCAGCACAAGAGCACTAATTACTGATGCCATTAATGATGAGGTAACCTGTCTCTCTTCAGCTAATAAACACATGGAATGTGTTTCCATTATTTTTTTTTTTTAATAACAAATTGTTTAGCTTTAATGGCAGAGAGCAACAAAACCAAATTATCTGTTCTTTGGAGAAATTTGTTTTCTGCTAATTGCTCTAAACAATCAATAAAAGAATTACAACTGGCATTATCCCACTGGGAACAGAAGCAGGGAAGTCAAAATCAATTAGCTTCCTATAGTACGATGCACTCAGATGGAAAGAGTCATTACAACAGAGTGTAAAAATCAAACTATAAAGTATGCAGTTCCATGAGCAAAGCAAACTTGGAAAATCTAACAGAGGGCTTTTAGATACCTGTCAGTTCTTCATACATCACTGCAGTTTCCAGTTTTTCTTTAGATGCTTCCAAAAAAGGGTAAAGATGATGTCCTCGGATCTTAGAAGGCTCTGTGTCTTAGGAGTGCACTAAGGCTGTAAGTCTTCAGAAGTCATGGCTGAGAAACTTCTCATCTACAGAATAAAAAGAACAAATAACCAGCTCAGGTTTTTGTCAATGTTCCATCAGTACAAATATGATAAATATGGAAAAGTTCAGAACTGCACAGTGGCTAGTGAAATATTATGCAACATTATTCGTGGATTATTTGTTGGATCAAGTTAATTTAAGTAACACTTTAACACACTTTGAGTGCTGGAACAGTCAACACCACATTATTTCACATTAATTCCTTGCACCTTGCAGTTCCTCATCAGTGAAAGGCTTAGTAGCATATATTTTGCCCTGGAAAACTGAAATCAAAGAGCTTTACATGAATGCTTGACTGGTTTAATATCTCTCTTGGGCTGAGCTCCTGACTCTTCTAGTAAGGAGTGGCTAAAGAGCCAAAGTGCTCTTGCACAGCCTACTTGAATGACAGTTCTTGTTTCCCCCAGATCATTCCATGAGGACACTTTCCTGTGCAGGTTTATTTTTTCTACAGCAATGTCTAATTTTATACAGGGTAAAAATTGCTGGCCACCCAAGATCTTAATACATTGAGCAATGTATTTGGCATGAGGTAATGTTGTATTTGAAAACACATTATCTCCTCACTTTCTGCTTTATGCTGTTGCACACAAAGGAGTCAATTGACTTTTTCATGCAAGCACAATTGCAAAGGCATCCAAAACTTTTGTTAAAGGCCACCTACTTTTTCCATGAGTTATCAGAAACAACACAGGCAGCCTATTTAGAAGTGAATAACGATGAATGGCTGTTCTGGGCTGGGAAAGGTTTACATACATTCTCAGAATTCTCTTTATCCAGAGCTTGTAAATAACAACAGCATACAAGCCCTACAGCCACTAATTTAGCACCACATTGTGACACCCTCCATTTCTTTCCATTTGCCTCAAGCAAAGTCAAGTTCTAGTGACCTTTATTTTGGCCAATATATATGAAACTGGTTCATGTGACCCCAGTACTGTTTTGTGCAAAGCATTAAATATCTTGTACAGAGCAAATGGTACAGTCTGTTGACTGTGAAATTCTATGACTGGGCTTAACTTGGTTTGTCTGTGTATTGCTGAATAATTAACTGTGGGACTAAGTTTTGTTGAAAAGGAAAACAAACACTTTGTTTAGTTTTGTAGCGAAATTGCTAAATCAGGAGTTATTCTGCTGCTAAGCAGAAAAGCGAAATCTTTAAGGAATGAAAACAAATATGGTCTTTAACAGTTCTCAGTTTTCCTCCTTAGCCAGGATTTTTGTAAAATGAAGACAACATCCCTCTGTGGCTATATGTGCAGCAACAATTAGTTAAGCCACCTGTAACATGCTATATTTTCCTAGGCAAAATAGAGCATGTAGTGGTTAGAACAGATACTTGACACAGAGGGGAACACCTCTCTTACAGGCTCTGTTTACAAAGCCACTTATGAAATTTTGAAAATTGCTCTGAATGTCTTGCTTAGTTTTCCAGCAGAGATGTTTTCTTCCTGTGCTAACGCAAGACAGATTTCCACAGAACACCAGCTGAGTGCTAACATTTGTTCTTTACAACATATCCCTCTACAGACCAGACCAAATTCTGCTTTCCTTCTCATTTTGGCAACTTCTGTGTAAGTAACAGTTGTGCAGTGTCATTCTGAATCACAATTTTTGCTTACAATCTGTGGAATATATCTCATGTTAGACGGCTTCTCTTCCTTAATGCTGGAATCCTCATACTTTACCATTACAGATACACAGGGTGGGTATCTAGCAAAACCTAAATCAGCTCTTACCGTGCAACTTTTGTTTTCCCTTCACACACATTAAGTGCTTTCAGTTTATACAAATGAAAGGAAATCTTCTATCGTGCTCTTTGCTCATCTTGGTCACCTGAAATGCAAAGTGCAAAAATTAAATTCCTACAGACACCAAAACAGTCCAATCTTCTTTCTCCACTCTGCTACACTTCACCATGCACACAATGTGGTAATTGCTTTTGCTTGACTTGTTCAAACAGCCATTTTCATGATGTGACAGCTAGGGCACTAATATATTTATGCCCTTTGTAATCGGCCAGCACTGCTTGTAATTAGGTGCAAAGTTAATTAAGTGCAATACATCTAATAACTGCCTGCCAGTAATTGTAGAGTTTGATTTAGCACATGAACTGTCAAGGTGTCAGAATGGTGTGTTAAAAAATAAGTTGCTAACAGAAAAACAATCCTGCCACAAGCCAGAAAAAAGCACTCTGACAGTGAGTCAGCTGAGAAAAGGAAAAGATATTCAATACTCTCTCTTTCCGACAGTGGGGAATGAGCCCACCTGCATGTTGTACCTTGCTTTGTTGAACAACAAATTGAAATATATTTTTAATTATGTCTTCTCCTATAGACAACCCTCTCTTCAAAAGCTATACATATGGTATAGAATTTTTTAAAGTCTGTAAATGTAGTATGAGAACAGATTTTATTTTTTTAAAAATTAATGTGTAAAGAGGGTTATAAAAAGAACCAAGAAGGCCCAGAGAGCCACATTTCATGTTTAGGGACCTGGTTTTGTTTCTTTTGTTGTACAAAATACAGCTTTTCTTCTAATGAATGTTAAGAGAACATTATGCATATCCCAAATACTTATATGTAACACCAGCTTAAATAACTGTGCTTTAGTTGTTTGTGCTTTAGTTAATCTCACCTTTTCAATTCCTCATCTGGGAATAAACTCATGTTGCTCATGATTTTATTTGCTGCTTTTATTTATCTCTTCAGTTTTCTTGAAAACCACCTCTTCTCCTAATGATTGATCATCCCTTCTCCATGAGCACATTATGACTGTTCCAGCTCCATATTCTTCTTTCTTAAATTCAACTTTGTTTTGCTCAGTTCCTTTCACCTCCATCCCTGTCTGGTACGAACAGTAAAATGTTCTTTGCCTCATGTCAGGCAGTCAGGGCAGGTTTGAGCAAAAGCATAGCTGGTCAGTGAAGGGGAAAAAAAAAAGGAAAAGAACAAATTATACAAATTCTATACATACAATAATTTAGGACTACCTGTATATCAGATTAGAAGTTCCAGTGAGCACAGATGATGAGTTACATATCTGCAGCAGAAAATATGTGCATATTTCAATAATACTTTGATTAACACACTCACAGATGTATGAATCTCAGAAAATTACACCTATAAGATACCAAGAGGGAAAGCATGGATGATGCTCTGAGGCTATTTTAGGCCAGCAGATGCAAATAAATTGATGAAATTCGTTCACATATAGGATAGCCCACAAACCTTGCGAAATAAAGTTCAAGGACAACATTGCTACTTCCAAAGCAATCACCAGTAAAGCTTGCTTTCTAAAATACTTCACAAAAATCAATGTCAGATAAGCTAATCTTTGTGGTTAGTTATTATGGAACTGATATTTGATCAGGGAAATTATGCTCTAGATTGACATGAAATTAATAATGCTTGTTGTGTGGTGCCCGATGACAAAGGTAAATGCTAATAGCTCTGAAATCCTAATGATTGCCAAAGTACTCTTCCGAGCTTTGATTAGTGCTTGTGTTGTGCAATTATGCTTTTCTATAATTACTGTGAATTACCATCATGATATTATTATTCTCATAATTTTTATTCCTCTGAAATTCTCAAAATTTCCTGCAGCTAAAAATGGATTTCATTTGCATTATCACAAGCTTTGATTGTTTAATGAAAAATAATTCCATGCAGACCCTCATGTTAAATTGTCCATTTAAAATTTTCCTGTTATCTAGATTATGTTGAAGTGCCCCTTCTTTCATTTATCATTTGCCTTTATTATCACAGTCACTGCCCTCGCTTCATGCTGGATTTCGGAGAGAAGGAAAATATGAAAGACATTTTTATTCATATCCCTGTCCTCTGCCTGGAAGCCCTTTCTCTGCATGTTCTCCCTTTTCCTTAAAATTCCTTATCTGAAAAGCTTAAAAATGCCAGGACTTAACAAAATGTGGTAGCTACGCTAAAGATACAATTTTCTTTGGTTGCAGCAGGGTCTGCAGAAGGCTACCTCTGACTTGCCTAAGGCTTAGAACCATGCCCTTATTAATTGATTGTTAATTATTAATTGTTCAATTTATTTTCTCTGTTTTCCTTTCTTAGTAATTTTACAGAACATCGGTTGTCTTATGAAGCAATGGTGGCTTTGAAGGCTTCTGAGAGCCTTGCCTCCTGGTAGCTTGCAAGACATGAGTGCAACGATGTTGTGGGGGAACACTCAAAGTATGTAAAGCCATGCTTAAGGCTAACCTTCAAAAAACTTTTAGGAGCAGAAAGGAAAGAGCAAATGACTTCAGTAGGTTTCTGGACACTATATGCATTTCAAAATGTGCATAGTATCAGAATCAGCAAAATCCATTCAAAAGCCAAGTTGCAAAAATCATGGGAAATGTGGGTTTGTAAGAGTCTGTAGGAGCTTTTCTCAGAGGAATTGGGTTTAGTAATTGTAAAAAACACCAGATAGACATGACCTTCAAAATTAAAAAGTATGAAAGTATCCCACAACCTGAAGAGATCACCCGATACTTGAAATATTTCTTCCTACATGTATCACTTAACTGCAGTATTTCTATGACAAGTGTAATTCAGTTAGCTTTTAAATAGATTTTTAGAGCTATTTGTGATGTATTCCCAAATGCTGGACTAGAAGAAGATGGTCTAGATAACTAAATTTGTTATGTATTTCACTACCTACGCACAGAATATTATTGTTATTTTGTCTCCCTCATTTCTTTCCAACCTTTTTCAACTGGTTTCATTTTCACCTCATATATGCATCTGATTTTTCTCGCACATACACACAACTCTCCTACGCAAAGTGTTAATATAACACGTGTGGTCACAATTTCACACTTGTAATATTCAAACAGGTTCAAAGTTGGTCAGAATAAGTTTGACCATGTCCATATGTATACTTAAGGAGAAGAAAGCCTGAAGGAGATGAAAGAAAACAACTATTTTAAAAAAATCATATATAAGGATATATCCCTTAAAGGTTTGTTTACATTTTCACCATGGATAACAACAAATGGAGATACTTCATTGTGATGTGGGGAAAATTGAGCCCACATTGAACACCTGTAAATCCCGTCTTTCAAAGCAGTGCTCCACCAGTAAGATTTCACACTGATGGCTAAAGAATGTGGGGTTTCGAAGCAGCAATGTACGCTCAGGAGACCATGACTTTGTTCCACTGGGCTGTGGACATGTCCTGGTGCCCATGCGCTACACGGCCACCTCCGACACTGCCTTAAGTATTGGTGCTGGATCTCCTAACCCCACTGCAGCTGCCAAGTGAATGAACATGGCAGTGAGACTGGCAGTAACATCTTGCATGCTCTCATCCCAGTCTGCTTCATATCAGTTCTACTTGAAGTCACACTGTATTAAGAGAGGCTGTTATTTTTAGGCACCCAAAACAATGTTACATAAACAAACAAGCAGGAACAAGTCATGCACTGAGTGTTGACCTTGCCAGTGAGCCAACCTTCTTCAACTGGAATCAGTATAAATGTAAATTATTAGAAAAGCTCCCACCCATGCTTGATGGAAACTTCCACCCTACCACCCACATGGTCACTGCCCAGTCTTACCCCTCAAATGGGAGGTCAGCACGGATGCTGCTTGTTTCAAAATTGTTTCTTTATATTACAGATCAGCTTCAAGAGCCTAGGAGAGGAGCTAATCCTACACACATGTGCCTCTGGTGAGATGGCAACTGTCCCTGGCTAAGGAATTAACACCCCTTTTAAAGTTATCCTCTTTATTCTGAGCTTCCAACAAACAAATCAAATCCAGCATTTACTAAATGCATGTTTCAAATCACCAAAAGCCCTCTCAGATCTTGAAGCTGTACACACTGTCTGCTAAAATAACCTCAGGCATTCTGTGACAATTGAATTATAACCAGTGACACCCTCTTTCCCATCCCATTACACTGAGTTACCTCCACTGTCTACAGAAGACTCCACACGCTTTCACGCAGGCAGCAATATGCTGGACAACAGCGGGAATATATTACTAAATATTTCTTTTATCTTCACTTACAATAGCCACAAATTTAACCAGCCTTCAAATATTTTCCATTAGAGCATTGCAGCCACAAAGGTTCCAAGTCACGGAAGCTAAAGGTGTTTTAGGTGATTATGGCTCTTAAATCACTTTCATCTAGCCCAACCATTTTTATCTGCAAAACCTTGAAGAACATACCCAGTCACATGCCACAGCACAAGATTGAATGCACACAGCCCTCTGCATTGCTCTGCTTCCTGCTAGGTCTCTGAGATATTATAGGTTTGGCCATTGACCTTTCACTACAGTTTAAATTTTGTTTGAGGATGTTAGAAATATTTTGGCTCCTGAGTGGTCTCCTGTGATTGGAGAGACTGCAGCCATGGAGCTGGGTGGTCCTTTCTGGTTAGGGGCTTTTCTGGACTCTCAGGAACTGACTGTGCTAATCCGTCACTGAACTCCACGTGCTTGCATAGCCATATGACTTCATTGGTGCAACTTAAAGTGAAGTGTAGAGGGATTTCCTTTCTGTACAAATTGAACTGTCATTGAGTCTGGAGCCTGCCACTAAACAAATATTTGTATCATTTTTTAAATTATCATGTATTACTTTGTGAGATGCTTTACATGTATGCAGGGGGCATTGTTCTTCCTTCCCTCTGAATGTTCTGCAGAGAATGGAAGAGGAGCCGGAATGCTGAGCTGTGAAGAAATCACACAGAGTGCTGTAATCAAATCCCTTCAGACAGGGAAATGGTCTGATGGGCTTATAGCCATTAGCATATGGATATTCTATTTATAAATTCTTATAAACCTACGTGGTTATGGCCAGAGCTGTGACTCTAAACTGCCTTGTAGGTAACTCAGGCGGATTTTGGAGAGGGACTTCTAGTCCAGGAACCACACTTAGCTGATGAACAGTCTTGGACTGATCACTTTGCTCCTCGTGTTACTATTTCTGTTTGCAAAGTACAGATCTGTTTATAATTAGGAGAAAAAAGCCCTTATTATCATTAAAGGGTATTCTACTTTTCACACTCCACTAAACTGCAGGAAGGTTGGACTGCTGCACCCAGTCCAAACCAGTGTTTTATTGGACAAAGCTGGTTCTACCTGTCACCAGCCAAGTCATCTTATGTAACTGTGGCCAAACCTTAAGAGTACAAACTTTTTCTAGGCAGCTACATACACGCCTGGAGGGATGCATGAGTTGTCTTGGTGTGTTAGAGTCTGCCGAAGAAGACACCAAAAAACTTCAGTAGCTGTATACACCTCTCCAAGTCCTGGACTTTGAGGGATGATACGCAGTGATGCATACAGCTTCAATCCACTTGATCAAACAGCTGTGAAGTCAGGAGGAAGCTCCTGGCTGGTTATTGGAATAATCCTGTTAGTGGGAGTCTGCTATACACAACAGACAAGTGTGGCTCAGTCTAGACCACATTCAGGTTAAGATGTGGTGAGATCTTCTAGACAACCCAAGTTGTGCTGAAGGTGGTTGATAGAGTTGACTGCTGAGTCAGTCATTTTATTAGCCAATTCCCAAACTGAAATTCCAGTCACAATGTATACTGAACCAGGCCAGTCACTTAACTGTACTTCAAAGTGGATAATGAAAGAATGTTGTGTATTCTAGATAAAAATTGGACTGCAGCCAGCAATCCATAAATCCCTTTGTCCCATCCTGAAGGCAATATGTAGCACCAGGATCTGGCAAATATTTTGGAGTCTCTGAACTGGTATTTATCAGAGAGATGACAGATGAGATACTGTAGAGCAAACATCACTGGGCTTGTGGCTGCTACACTGAAAGAATCCTTGGTAGCACAGCTGTGCAGCCAGGATGGGCAAACAGGGCTGAAGATGTAGCAGGTTTGAAGGTCTTTGCTTGTCCTACCTGACATTAACTCAGATCAAATAGTGGAAAGCAGAAGTTTGCAGCCTTACAGATATGAACCAAGGTTATACAAATCAGCAGTCAGTAATCACAATCACGGCAGGTAGCCAGCATGCTGAAGCAGTTGTTGACCTAGCCAGCACACTGTCTTCTCTCCATCTGAGAAGAGCCTAGCAGGCATATGAGTGCTAAAAATGTTTCTACTCCTCCACAAAAGAAGTACTGACCTTCTCATGTAGAAAAAAAGCCTAGGTAGCATTGGATCTTCCCTCAATTGGTTTCACAGTTTAAAAAGTCCTTTTGCCTTAACATAGCTATCAAAAAGAATCAAACAAGTTGAAACTTGCTTTTACCTAAGCAAGGATGATTATCATCCAGATGCAATGGCAGCAAGACAGGCTCAGTGAAAACTATTGTGTCTATACTGCTGCCTCCAGACCTGCACTCTGGTTGGGATCTTCACTCCAACACAGAGTGAGTAGGAACACCGAGCTGCATGTTGGCTAGGGACAGGGCAAATAAATATCAAAAGAAATTCCAAAATTAGACCAGAAGCAAAAACAACACATGGATGAAGAGCAGGATGTTCAGAATAGTAGACTCTATTCATAAGAATGTTTCCAATGAAAGCTGGTTGGAAACTATGCCAGAGGATATCTCTGAGAGATTACTCATTTTCCTTGAAAGCGAAATTTCTCACAGGTAAGTATTTATCTCTCCTGGGCCTGGCTCCAGCCTCAGGAATGCCATTTCAGGGGCTCTCAAGTGGAGGCCTCGTCCTGAGGACCCCAGATGTCCCAAAAGCCAAGCAAAGTCAGAAGCAAGCTAGCAGGTGAGTTTAAAAGATCTGCTCTGAGAGAGATCTGGGCAGCTCCAGAACACACAGGGATCAGGATTTGTTGAGAAGACTATGAGACAAAGTCAGATAAAGAAATGCCATGTTTAAATGTTTCCTACATTTTTTCCCTTAAATTAAAAAATTGTCAATTTAGTTGAAGAATTTATTTTGGAAATCCACAGCAATTCTTTGGGGTGATAACTTTGACTAATGCTATTCATTGTTCCAATTCTCACTTTAAATCTGTAAAGCACGTTATGTTCCTGTTCTCAAATCTCCTGTTTTCTTAAATTGAAATGTCTGCCTTTCCTTATCTTTTTAACCCTCACATACCGTTTTCAAAAAGCATCATTCCAAATCTGACATATTTTTGTGAATTTGGAAATAAAATATTCCATTGTTTTGAAAACATTCCATTGTTTAATAGATACTATGTTGTTGAGTAAAATGGAAACATCAAATACAAAGACCTCAGCTTTTTTTGCTAATTAGGGGACTTTCAATCTTTAGCTCAATAAACAGAGCTGCTAATCTGTCTTTCCTCTTCCAAGGCGGAGAAACGTTTCAACAAACCAGGAGGAAAATGCATGGATGCTAGAAATAATAAATATTACTAGTTGTCACAAGATTACAGTGAGATGTTCGAAGCTAAGGAGGCTTTGGGGGTGTTATCTCTGTGTGATGTTTTGTTTTGCAATCAGTTTCATTTTTTATAGTTTGTATTTCCTTCTGTTTTCAGCAGCACTGCTCTCCCATGCAAAATCTGGAGTTACCAGATAAAGCAGATGCAGTACCAGCTTGTTCCTATATAGTGACGTACCAGCTCTTTGCTTTCTAAGCTTAGCTTCTATCAAGGGTTTAAAGACGAAACTAAATATCTTGAAACGCACCAAAAGTGCTTTCTAACACAAAACCTCTTTCTTGTATATCCATATCCACTAACTGCATTTTTATAGTACTTTGAAATTACATTTTAACATCACTGGCAACCATAGAGTCTTTCAGAGCGTGAAGACAGGTTACTTTGACTCTGGCACCATCTACTGGAACGTGCATAAAAGTGCCTAGACTACAAGATCAAGAAAATAGATATTAATCAAGGAAATACGCCCTAATTTCTTCTTGCAGTTTGAATATTTCTATTTTCTCATCACCAAAAGAGCTTTAACTTATGTCCTTGAAAAATATTTTCTTAGCTTCTCATTACTGTTGACATTCATCAGAGTGCCATGCTATAATGTAATAGGATCTTTCCAGTCTGTAAGATAACCAGTACAAACAAACAAAAAGTTGCTTGCACTGACTTTGCAAGCAATTCTTCACCACACAGGCGCTGAGGAGGAACAAGCCATTTCAGTGTAACTGCCAGGAATGTTCTTAGCTGTGCAAAATCCATTAAAATATGAATGTGAAAAAAACCTCACACAAAGGCTTAGTTTGAAAAAAGTTCTCCTACTCATGCCTTTCTAAATATTTCATTCTCCCCTTGTAGAGAGAATACATTCTCCATGCATTGACAGGCAAACCATAAATGATAAGGAACTCTAGTTTCTGATTAACATTTAAGTTAAAAATGTTTCTAAGTAAAAATTGCTTTTTATCTGATTTTTATGGTTACTGAAAAATACAAAAGTTGGGTTTCATAAATCTTTGCCGCTAGTGAAAACAGAGCACTCAAACAAAGAGCATTTGTACTAAAAATGTTTTTTTAAAAAATATTGAAAATTACTCCTAAATATTTTCAAAGTATAAGAGTAAGGGGAGAAATAGGTAATATTTTTGCTTCTGTCTGTTTATACAGAACTCTCTTAAAAGGGAAGCAGAATTTAAACTACAGTCAAAATGCATAAGGACAACTAGGGGTTACAGCAAATTGAGAAGATGAAGACAAAGGTTAGTAAGTAAAAAATGCTGCAGAATAATAAGAATTGATCACCTGTACCTCTGAGCAATGAAATGAAGACAAGCAATATTGTCTTAAGCCTGCTGGACATTCAGAAGAACAGAGCCGTCATGCTCGCAGGGTCTGCTGATTAATGCTCGGCTTTAGTGTAATATAAGATTTATTGCATTTTGCCTTAAGTGGGTAATTGAATAATCCCTCTAAAAAGCAATAATTCTTCCATGATGTTCATAAAGTTAATACACTCCAAATCTCTAAGCAGCAGACAAGAAACAGCTAGGCATCTACCTGTGGAAAGCACTGGACATAATTCATAATGCACAAATGTCATGTCACAGAGTTTGATATTAAAGCTTTTACAGGAAAAAATAAATTAATTTTTAAATAGTGTCTACATACACATACCATGATTTGTTGAATGAACAAGTGATTCCTGATCTCGCATCTTTTTAGATCACAGTAAACCCATCGAATCACTGAACACTATTCTCACTTTGTATGGACTAAAATCAAATTGAAAATCAAAGATAAACTTTTTTATTTCTGTCTTTCAAGCTGTACTGGCAATATTTCCAGTTGCTGGGCAATGGGAGAACAAGTTCCACATGTACCACTTAGGCTCTTGATATCAATGGGAATATGGGTAAAAGGAAAGGAAATTCATATTGATTGGTGCTGTGTTTGGGGTTTATAGACCATATCCTATAAAATGCATGTAAGGCTTGGACAATCAGCCAGAGAGCTAGCACTGTGCCAGCTAATTGCTATGAACAGATGGAGGATATAACCTCTGTCTGTGCTGCAGAGTGAAAATCACCAGTATTAAGATCCTGACAGACCACAGAAGAAAGCAAAGTGCCCTCTTCTACTGGGCTGTGTTCTAGTTTGTCATACCTACACCAGATTGAAGGGGCATACAATAACGACCATATTCCCTAGTGTACAACGGGGTAGGTTAGACTAACAGACCAAAGACATGTTACTGTATTGGTTTATGTAAAAATAAACTGGAAAAAAAATATAAGCAGCATTTAGACAAAAATGTGCCAATCATAAATTCTACCTCAGATGTTCATAAGGAAATCGGAGCTCATGGTGTCTTTCAAAACAACACAAAGCAAGATGCAATATCCAAATCCTCAAGCTATGTACTTAACAAGTATCATCTGCGATTGTTATCACACCTCTAGACATTCTTATCAGGAGAAAGCACTAAACATTTATTTTATTTAAGAAGAAGAAAATATCAAGTGCTTAGACTGTCACTAAGGATGCTGTATAGAGGAAAGGCAAAGATCATCCTGTTGCAGTGGCCTGTGGACTTTTCTTAAGATCCTAAAAGATGGTCCCAACTAGCAGAACCATTTCACTGCAGCCCAGAGTGCAGCAAGAGTCCTTTTTATTTTATGTGAACATGCCGTGGACACCGGTGACCATGGTGTATCTTTGTGCATGTGAAATGACTGCCCTGTGCACCTGTTGTACCTGGTTTGGGGCCTGCTCCACTAAGGATACTGACAACAAATTGATTCTAGCGTTGCTGACCTCTTAGCCACACAAGTCCAGAACAATTCTGAGGGAAGAGACGTTCACTGTGAAACTTTCAAAAGACTTCAAATAAAACTTAAGGGTCGAGCTCTTTTTTCTAGAAGTATCCTTGAAGATACAGTCAGACTAGAACAAACCATTCTAACCTGTCAGAATGACAGCTCACTGCCCCACAGAGAACGTGCACCAACAGGGAGAGGTCAGCCACACCTGAGGACACATGCCATGATAGTCTTAATATTGAGTCCTATCACAAAGGCAGAGAAATATTTCAAGCTTCAGTTTCAACAGAAATTTTGAACTCTGAATTACCTGCATTTTCTCTATAAGCCCTAGGCAATACTACAGTTCAGAACTGCAAAATTATTAACTCTAACCCAATCATAGCCACAATTGTTCCAAATTTGGTTCCAAGTATCACATCCAACTGTTCAGCTGGAAGCTTCCAAATCCATAAACATCAGTATAGGACAAATTCAATCCTGGTGTTAGTGGATGCAACTTGGCAGCAGCTGGTGGAGTCACAAAGGATCTGACAGGTAAGCATTTCTCACATGGTTGGAAGCTGTATGGCACAGCTGCCTAAACCTCCTTAGTGCCAGAAAGAAAAAGTTACAGTGTTTCTCTTGCAAAGCCTCCGTTAATTCATTTTGAATTAGCAGATACAAAAACATAACAAAACCAAGTACCATAAAAAGAATGCTTAAAGCCTCATTTGGAACAACCGAATAACACCAGACAAGCAATAAGCAGCAAAGAAGCTCAAGGAAAAAGTCTATTCACAGGAAATCAGTTTATATAGTTCAGCTTTCTAAACTGCCCCCTTGTCCTCGGCCTCCTACACTTCAGATACCCCCACGTGGCCACGCAAATAGCTGGACATTGCACCATGGCCAGAAAGTCACAGTTCTCAGCTGTACTGGAGAGAGACACATGAAATCCAAAGAGGAGGAACAACACCCTTCTGCTAACCCTACTGACTTAAACCAAAAATCAGTGGCTCAGGCCTCTTCCCTGATGGTTCTATGTTATACACAGAGAGACACCACCTCTTACACCAGGTCATGGTGTCTCACAATTTCCATAGCTTCTCTGTGTCACACTGCCTGAAAACACTTTCTGGAGCCCCACGTAGACTCAGCTCCGCGGTGATGCAAACTAGTAAGACCTGGAGTAGAGTCCGAGTCCACAGCTCCATACCCAGCCACAACAGATCAGAACTTGGATTCCAGTTTCCCACATAGCTTTTCAATCTTTGTTTTTCACCTGGCCAAGACAACAAAATGGCCATTTCACTGGGGCGTGCAACTTACACTTCAATATCACCCTCGGGGGATTACGGAGTCGAGAAAATTGTGATTCCTTTCTCATTAATGAAATGATTCTCAGGCTGGATTGCAGTGATACAATACATTTCAGACATTCTTCTTCTCTGAATTAATGCACATGGGACTACTGATGTAGTACTTTTGACATAAGAGATCTCTTGATTGTACACTTCACGTTACATAGCTTCCCTAGAAACACCAATGGAAACATTAGAATTCTCTATGCATATTTTTAACCTTCACTTTGAACCATCTGGTAATCTCAGCCAGGTATGAAGTACATTACAGGCCTCCAATAAATTTTCAGGACACTGTCTACTACTTAGACTAGATGAAAAATCACATTTTTCATATACGATATAGATATTTTAAAAATAAAATGTTAAATATTTAAATAATACAAATATTTAAATTGAAATTTAAACGTTAATATTGAAACATTATCACAAGTAAGATAATGGAAGAAGGAGGGCACATTTTTAGTACTTAGACAGAAAGAACGATACTTCCCCTCCTACAACAGGTTAAGCATGATACTACTTTGGGAATTCTGTGTGAAGGAAAAGGCCAGATGGGACATACCAGTCCAATACCTCCTAGGGAGTAAAGGTGCTTGCTTTGGCTCCTGTTAGAGCAGATTAATGGCATGAGAATGGCTATGAGAAACATGGGAGTTGTGGGCTGAAGAAAAGTTACTCAATCTTGAAAGCAAGCAAGCAGTGTGGGCTGCCAGGGAGGCAATCCCTAGTGCAAGACACTGATGTCTTTTGTGATCTTATTGGTTTAAGAATTTAGAGTTCTTACCCACATTAGTCTGAAAGATGATAAACATTGATTAGTGCTTCCATAAGAAGTCTGTTGTATTTTCTAACTCAGAGGGAGAACTGCTTGGATAAAGTAGTACGCCATGGTCTCCAGGGTTGGCAGGGAGCTGGGCCTGACTGAATGATCAATATTTGTGATGCCAAATTTGTATTCTTCATTAAGCAACTGAAATGCATTCTTTGGTGTATAGTTCAGGAGTTTGTGGTAACAGAGTACCTTATGTTGTAAGTTCTGTTCCAGATAGCATGGCAGATACTAACAGAAAAAAATGGAGAGGGGAAGTCCATGGTCTGTAAGCAAATTACAGTGAGGCCCAGTGGGGGCCATACAATAAAAGAGGATGGAAGTTTGGAATGGCTTAAATATTTGGAGGGTTGAGGAGGGGGATTGAAAACTGGGAGTAATGTCAGATAGCAAGTCTTGCCAAAATATTTATGTGTCTCTGACCTAGGCAGGTTAGATCTTCAGATGAGAATCTGTTTGTAACAGGGGCAGCTAATAAAAAGTAAAATTTATTGCTTTCTCATCGTAAATGCTGCCCCAGATGTTCAACCACAGAGCACATAGGCCAACCACCTAACCAAATGCAAGGAAGAATATCAATAAAACAACATCAGAGTATCCTTTTACCAGTAAAGGCAGAACATTGGACTAAAGAGCAAACAGTATACGGTATCTCAAGTGACTCCTTAAAACTCTTGCCATAAAATTATTGAGGATGTTAATATGAGAATTGCAACATGAAGACCAAAGACCATATTTTTCACTCTTTTCCTTTACCAGAGGAGAAACAGCAGTTCTCAAACCCTGGACAGCACTGGTACGGTCCCCGATAGGTTATAAGAAGTTCATATAATAAGATAAAAACCCTAAAGCATGAAACATAGAATCATACTGTCCTATTACTTGATCAGACGTAATTTCACATGGACTTTGATCTATACTTCAGCAACAATCTACTTTCTGAATTTCTGCACCAAGAACACCATCGGAATTACTGTCTCTGTGACCCCAGTGCGTCACACCATGAAGTACTGTCACAGCCCTTCATTTCACTCCTCAGCTGGTTCTGAGGTAGGCATTGCTCTATTAGGTACAAATCTGATCAATCACTGCACCCTTCATATTCTACAGCCAAAAGCACCCAGAACTGTAACTGCTGAAATGCAAGATTTCCCCTGTTGTTTGCTCAGTAAGTCCAAAAAGCCTCAGTCTTAGCTCAAAATGCCTGTTGTCAGTTGCAAATAAGCTTTCTGACCTTATTCATAAATTTTAAGGGCTGGATGTATGATTATTAGCTGCATGCTAATCCTCACAATAAAACAGCAATAAACTTGTAACTAGTAAAGGTGAATGGTCCCTGCAAATGATGGAAGACTAGAACAGATTTGTGAATGTTTATGTGCACCAACCATCCAAGCTTTATTAATATTTGCCAGCAGATAGTTTTCTGTTTGTCTTTTTCAGTGTCGAGGCTTAGGACCTCTTAATTACAATCTACATAACATTCGGTCTTCCCTGCTATCACTTATTATACACATTAGAGAATTTTTGCTATTGAATTTTCAGAGATTGTTGGTAATGTACATCTTGCCTCTAGCAAACTTGTAAGGACATCGTATCCCTGGTTCTCCTAAATTGTCTTGGTGTCTTTAACTGACAATATAATAATAAAGAAAGATGACTTATTTTTCCACCTGAGAGACCTTAAGAGTGTATCTGTGGGGGGAAGAGCTTTGGAAGCACATAAATATTGCAATTTTTGGTTCTGCTTCGTAAAGGAGATAAATAAAAGGCCATGCCGTTTGCTGAAAAGCTAGAAATAAGCAGAGTGAAAAGAATTAGAAGAGTTGCTTAAAAATCTCCCAGGCAAGTTAGAAAATCAAATTATTTAGAAGGTTGAGTAAGGTGCAGAGACGAATGGATGAATCACTTATTTAGCTTTGGTTTCTTGGTTTGACTTTCTCATGAATGTAGCACAATTAGCTATTCTAATCAGTAATTTGCATCTCAGCTACTTTTGTTCCATCTGTGCCCAATGACATGGCATGACAGGGCTCAGGTTCTGAGTGCTAGCCCAGTGTTTCTGGTTAGTCAGGGCTTGATTTCAGGAATTCAACTTTCAAGGTCTACAGGTGCATGGATGCAAGATGTGCTAATGCAGTTTCAGGATTTTGCGAAGGGATTATATACTCTCTTTGTAGACATACATAGCTGATGAGTATTATTTCTATATAAGGATTGCACTGGAGCAAGGGAAACTTGAAAAGTGTAAAATATTCCCTATTCTTTTACACCATCTTTGCATTTAATGCCAGATGAAGTTTTAGTGTCACTTTCTAACTACTTTTTTTCTTTTAATCATCTATGCCCCAGCATAGAAAGGGTAGTTATAGTTTCCCACT
Source organism: Aegotheles bennettii (assembly GCA_013398125.1). Classification (NCBI taxonomy): domain Eukaryota; kingdom Metazoa; phylum Chordata; class Aves; order Caprimulgiformes; family Aegothelidae; genus Aegotheles; species Aegotheles bennettii. The sequence continues at coordinate 409,687 of VZRW01007024.1, read as the reverse complement.
TACGTGTTGATGATTTTAATTTTATTCACTGTCATCATATGTTTTTTCATGGAAAGAAAAAAATCACATCATTCTTTGAAATAATTACATTCTGCAGCACTCTGTGGCAGTGATGTGAGGCCCTATCTTTTCCACCCTTTCTGACATTACCTTTCAGGATTATTTTATCAACATTTCAGTCGTTAACATTCAGTCCTAGGAGTGTTCACATGCATGGTGTGTCCTTCATCAGTTGTATCTCACAGTGCTCTTGTTACCCATAAAAAGGAATGCCAAGAATTTAGGATGGTAAGTTTGATTAATTGTTCCAATCCTGCTGCTTTCCTACTATCTACTGCTGCTCAACACATGAGAAAATGATCTCTGGCCAGACCAAAGGTCCAGCTAGCAGAGTAGCAGATGCTTCGGAAAAAAAGGTATTTAGAGACTTATCCTTCCCTTGAGATGCCCTCTCAGGTCCTGGAGTTGAGTCACTCAGGAACTGTCTGATGGTGTCTACTCAGGGGCTTCTTTTCTCTTATTGCAACAAGTAGATTCAAGGTGGGTTATTTTTCTGTGACACAATGCTGAGATTTGTGAATTCTGTCAGTCTTCATGCCACTTCATTAAGTGTAACAGCCTGACACACATGATATGCTCCTGACTGGCAACCAGCTCTGTTTCCACACATGAGACTGACCTGTTGTGGGATTTGGGGTAGGACACTTTTTCTGTTGCCTCTCACACCTAGCACTGGTAAGGTGCTTAACACAAACAGGCTTCAGCTGGAACCTCAGCATTCTGCAGCAATATAAACAGTAATGCTGCACAGCACATTTCTCAACCAGGGAAAATAACTGCTAACATGGAACTTGGCCCCTTAGTTCTCCACAGACAGCATCTGCATCATCTTCTATTGCTCTTCTCCACCTTGACAACACTTCTTTTCCCTATTTCTTCTTCACTCCTTATTGCTGCTGGTGTCAGAGGTAGATACATTGCCAAAAGCCACATTTTCCCAGGTAAAACATGTTATCTGGGATTTTGGTAGCAGATCTCTGCTTCTGGAATAGTCATTTTATCATTATCCATTTACAAAAGAGTGGAGTGGACAAAGGGGATTTAAAGACAGCTGAAGCTTACAAAGAAGCTGAGAAGAGCCTACATTGTATTAAGGGTTATATAGTAGGAATCCAGTAGTCCACCACACTGGATTTACTCGTAAAATGATTTTTTCATTTAGTTACAGTTTCAGCCTCTCCTTTAAACAACACTGCTGTGCCTGTCTTCAATAGCTTGTGTTTCTGGATGGAAACTTACTTTTCTTTCTTGAAGAATACTGCTCTTTATTATGTCATTTGTAACAACAGTGCTATTAGGCTAACGTAAATTTAGTCCAAATTTCACTTCCTTTCACGTTCCATTTTTGCTGAAATGAAGTAGATGTGAAAAATACAGAAACTTCAATGGGAATAATCTTGTGCAGATGGAGGAAACCCAGATGCATTTAGTAGAGTAGCTCTTTGTCAGTCAAAGAAGTCCAAAGGACAGATGTGTTGTTTCTTAATCATTCAGAAAACCCTAGTGACTAGGAACCCCTAGATCTCGAAAAGGCCAGCCAACTAAAAAAGATACACTGTGCTTCAGCACTCATAGTACTCCATTTGGGAGAATAAGAGGATTCCTTGGCCAGAAGAAAGTAAGAACAATGTAAATAAGGTATGTATTATACATAAAAATCAGAGTGCATGCCCTGGAGGATGGGGAGATTTCAGTTCTATAAATCAGCTAGGAAGATCTGACAAAGTTCATTGTCCAACTGGCTTAAATATTTAGCAAGAAGACTAGTGCAGACATTTCTTTAAGAGGCTTAAGGAAAAACAGAGGTAGATTCAAGCCAATGAATTAAAACACTATGAAAGGCAACTAAAAGCCATTAGTAAAGAACCTGAAAGCAATACACTGTGACCCCCAGAGAGTATCCCCAACTGTACAGAGTATAAGGGTGGAGGAAAAGCAGAGAGTATCCAAGGAGAGCTAACATAAATAAAAACGTAAAGTCATGTAGAATATAGAAAGAGTTCATCATGTCATGGCCTAAAATATTTCCTTAGCCTCTTAATCAGTCTGCATTCTTACTGGCTGCTGTCCCTCTAGAAATTTCTGTACATATCTTGTTTGCAAAAACAATAAAAGACAACAGTTAACAGTAACAGAAAAAAAATAAAACAAAAAAACAATTGGGAAGTTTGCTCCTCTCTAAAAATACTACAATGAGGAGAAGCTCACTGTAGTATGTTACTGTAGCTTACAAGAATGCTCATTGTAGCATTGCATCTGAGAGCTAGAAGTAGTTCTATAGGTTTGATCAACCTGAATTTGCAGTCTTAGCCATTTATTACATCAAATCCATCCCTACATGAAGAGCTTATAAAGATGTTACAACATTTTATAATTAGCATTACTAATGTTCTCTCATTATGCATACTAAATATCCTGGATAACTATATATTCAGTACATTATTTTCTTGTATTGATTCTTTAGGACAAGAAAAATTAAAATCTCACTATCTATGTTCCACTGCTAATTTTCCTGTCTCAGTTGTGAGCTAAGAGTTACCAAACAAAGAATAAGGAGATAAAGAAATTAAAATTCTCTTCTATTCAAAGAGGAAAGAATCAACAAAAAATTCCACTCCCACATCAAACACCTTCACCCACACTAGGTCCAAGGGCAGTTTTGTCATTTACAGTAGTGTTAGCACACTCATACATGCTCATGAAAAATGTACTCTTTTTTTTGAGTCAGTTTCTCCATACACAGGTGAGGGTTATGCACAGAATAACTTTTACAGCAGTAGGTAACACAAAAAAACCCACTGTGCTGATAGTCACTTGATAGTTACAAAATTAAATCAGCTAACATGTCACCCAGTTATCCTTCATCATTTTTGAAAATACAAACGAGATTTGAAGAGCCACAAGCTCCATAAGAGTTTCAGGTTTGCATCTCATGCTTAGCAAATCTGAGACTAGGTTTTGATCCAAGGGAAACTGGGATTTCACACATAAATGTTTGCCGAGAACAAATAAGCCACTGGCCCACAGTCAGGTCTGATGTGGGAAGCCCTCTCCTGATAACATCATGAATAAAGCCAAAATGAACAGAAATATTTTTCCATTTCCTTACCCACATTCTGACACTCAAGTTTCCATCTAACAAATAATTTAAGTGCAGATCAAATTTGAAGGAAGTAAGTAAAAATTACCAGGTGTCTATCACAAATAGAAGACTGCAAAATTTTTTGATCATGAGATTAATTTCTTGCTAATTCATTTCAACATTTAGATCCTCATAATTTCAGGCACAGTCTACATTAATAGTACATGTTCAAGAAAGAAACTCATGTCAGAATAGTATCATCTGCCAAAACCATACATTTTTAATATTCTTTAGCATGCAAGGAGATATTAGATTTCCACAAATTCACTGCTATGTTCCTACTAACAACTGCGGTGGACAGCAAGTAATAACAGAGACAGGCCAGCACAACAGTCAAATATGTGGACACAACAGTTTATATAAACCAGCATTTGGTTGTTATTGTTGGTTTTGAGGAGCAGTGTTCCCAGTTGTCACAAAATGCAAAAGCAGTTCATAATCTGTAATAATTCCTTAGATGGCTGCAAGACCATAAGGAACCAACTTTTCTTCCACAAAAGCCTTCACAAAACATGTTATTTAGTTCCAAAATGGGCAGCTATTTCAGGAACTGTACACCAAAAATACAGAGAAAAAAGTAAATTTCTCTATTAAGTTAAATGGTTTTGTAGAGCAGCCCAGCCAGTTGATTCTAGGCATCCTGTCCTAAAAGGACTCAACTTGAAGTGCTTATTATCACCCACAAGGTCATGGCTGAAGGAAAACCTACTTTCCAGAACCCTTACAGTTTCGTGTCTTCTCATAAGTATATTATGCAGCAAATGAAGGCCCCTAACAGTCATGGCATGAAAAAAATAGCAAACACAGGAAGATCGTAGAAATATGCAACAGAGCTGTTCGGAGTTGGTGGTTTTCCTTTGCAAGAGCTTGTGCAAACATTCTGTTCAATTTCTTATCTGTGGGAGTTTGCATCCCCCACATCTAATTTTCAAAAACAAACTCACCCAGACCCTTATTCTCATAATAAACATCCCCAGCTACACCTCATCTAAATCTTGCATGCTGCCGAGTTTAATAAAGCTAGATTTAGCACCATTATTTGGACAAGACTTGTTAAAAGGTTTCTGATAAAGAATTCATTTTTTCATCTGCACTAAGGGAGGCACAGAATTTGGTGTCTTACGATACTTCACATGGTAATAGTTCTGAAAAAAGATAACTTGAAGATTAGCTCAGTGATACCAGCATATAAACCCATCCTTTTGCAAGGGAGAAAAAAAACCACTGTTCATACAAATGTCTTCTATTTGCAATATCAAATGGAATAGTTATGTAAAATACAACACAACGTTAAAAAATATTTTGTTTCCATGAAAACACTCTACTTTCTGGACATTATACATCAAACCAATTTTATCTGCAATGTCCACTCATTCATACTGTGCCATATTTGACAAATTTCTTACAGCAGTAGATATTCTTCAAATACTTGAATAAAGCCAAGGTTTATAGGTGTTAACATTCAGTTTTCAAATAATCGTAAGTGTACTGAAGCTTAGGGTTTAGCATTTTCACTTGTTAACAACATTCTATCACACTTGTGATCCAACCAAAGTAATCAATTACCAAGTAACCCGAGAACTATGAGCAGCTTGCTCCTTACTATGGCACAGTGCAGGGGAAAAAAAAAGAGATAAAAAGTTTTCTAGTATTATGATGAAATTGAAAGGTCCTCACCCTTTGTTACAAGTCCTTAAGAAGAGCGTATTTATGAAAGTATGCACAGCAGAGAAAACAGTGTTTCATGACAAGTTTCACTGCTGAAAGACTTGGTTTACTCATGTTTGAACATGTTCTCTCTGAAGCTATAGCTCCTAGTTTTCCAGCCTTCTAAGTACGGTACAAAACACTATGTTGTGTTTCTTTCACCAGAGACTTTGATAATGGAGCTCTGTCGTGCTTCCTTGCTGAACTTTGCATTGCCTTAGGCTGATTTGGAAGGCCATCTGGAAATTACAACTGATTAATTAGCTGTGAGCCTATGATGTGAAGAGGGCAGATGGAAGAACACAGTGTTTCATTGCTCCCTGCCCTGCAAGAGCTACCAGTCCAACACTCAATCCACATCAAGGTCCCAGTCTCTTTCCAGGAAGACATAAAGATTCAGATAAGTCTGCCAAAGTAATTGTCTTTCCTCAGCTGCTTTTTCTCCCAGCTCTGTTCACTGGAGATACCAATGCTGACCAAGATGATGTCTAAAAACCACGAGGCAGGGGAGCTGACAACCGTGTTTTCAGAAGTCCTGCCCTGCAATCCACAGAACTTAGGCAAAACCAGCTTGGTTTTCCATTTATCACTCCTAGATGTATTCCCAAATGGAAAAGCTGTGGTATTGAAAACCTAAATTTTGTCTAATAGAAACAAGGCATTTGGGAATCCTCCTGGCCCCTGTATGTACATACCAGATTCACCTGCATGTGTCGCACATACAATCATATTTACTGCCCATGATTTTCTGGCCAGAGATATGGAAGTCTGCTACCAATATCCTGGTGTTGTAAGTGTCTAAGATAAGTACTAAGAAGCAGTTTTAGACTGAGAAGGAAGGGAAAGCTATTCAGCTTTATCTCCCCACTGAGCCTTCCACTTGTCCTCTCTATATATAAGTGAGAAGGACAAGATGAAATGAAGATCAGCTTATTCTTCCATATTTCTGAGAACAAAGACTTCCTCTCCAATGCTTTGGCTTGCTGTCCTTATGGTCAGCTTGATTTTACAAAGTCAAGAGAGCTAGCTGATCCCTTCAGCCTAACAATCATGTGAATAATGTTAAAAGTAGTATCAGAAAGATTGGAGCTTAAAAAAAAGAATCACTCTATTTTTCATTCTCCAGTTTAAGAAGTGAGAAGGTCTGAAGACTAACAGAGCACATGACAAATATTAAAGATATTATTGCTCTTGATGAGATAATTACATTTTGGAGCTGCAGTGATGAACCACCACATTATACAAGGTCTTATGCAATCATGGAGGAATATCCAATACAAGCACTACAGCAAAGAGAGACAGAGATTACTTATTCCATTTAGAGTTATAGCTATGTATGAAGTAAAAGTAATGAAGCAGCTCTCCATTTCTTACTGGATGCAATACAACATTGTCATAGACATCCTAATGAAGGAAGTCAAAATCAGCTTACAAAGCACATTTGTGCAAAAAGCAAATTATTCTGTCATTCTCTCCTTACTATTTTGTCAGCTACTTCTACTTGAAAATTAAGATAGCAAAGAGGTATTATTTTTGATAAATAGCTTTTTCTGTACAAACAGTATCCTAGCATACCAACTTAAGTCTCACTTCTTTCAAATTTATCATTGATGAAATATCTATGCACGAGCACCACAAAAAACTGCACTTTCACAGGTTTTGCAAGAAAGCCAGTCATATATGATGACCTAAAATAATAACTTAAGATCAACAACACCAAATGCTTGCCAGAAGACAGCTGATAAGAGAGGGATGCAGAATCATAGCACATTTACAATTAATGTTGAGAGAGAATTTAAGACAGAAGTTCTTCAATAAACAAACATTTCACTGTACTTGGATTGAAATTATCTTTTGGTCTAGATTAAAATGTAAGGCTCAGTGTTTGTTCATCAAATCCTTTTTCTCATGTTTTGAAACACTAAACTCCTGACTAGAGACAGAAAAAGCTACCTCATGTCCACTCCAAAAATCCTTCCTTCTACACTGAAATCTGACAGGAGAGTCAGCCTCTGCCTATTTTACTCTGACACACTTGCTGACATCAGCCTTGCCATTTCCAACTTGTCAAACAGCCCACTAACTAGCTATTTTAAACTAAAATGTAAGTATTCCAGGAGCAGCCCAAAGGAAAGAAAAACCAGTCTATCAAGTTGGCAAAACCTTCCCAGCTCATCATTATTTTCCAAGTGGGTAAGTGTGAAGATCTTTATTTTTTTTTCCCAGTAGGATAAATGACATGTGGACTCAAATGTGAGTCCATATATTAAAGCAATTCAGCTCTTTGCTTGTCCACAACAAGATGAGAAGTTTAAGGCTCTTGATACTAGCTAACAGTAATACAGATGTATGCAAAATCTTGTTTACCTTTCCCTCCTATTCTTCTTTCCTCTTCTTCCTTCTCTAAACCACTTCAGTGCCCATGTCTTGACATATTGAACTCTGCAGGTTAGGCTGCTTTTGATTTGTGAGGAGAGTTACAATAGTTAATTACAGAGCACGGTCTTCTGTGACTCAAACATTTTGCATTTATAGGCTCTTGATATAGTCCAGAGCAAGAAGCTAACCCATATTTAATTTGTCCAACACGTTTCTGGTTAAAGTTCCATCAAATGGGTGACTGGAATCCCTCCGATTCAGCTGGAAAAGTCACTTTGAAGGAGGCGTTTATTAGCAACATTTGCCTCAGTCACACCAGGAGGCCCCGAGGGCCTGGGGAAAATCAGTGGTTGCTTATAATAGTCAAACCCAGCTATTCCCCACAGGATAAAGTGTCAATAATAGGTTAGATATTATTATTTGGAATTGATTTTACAGCGGGTATAAAATTAAAGAAAACGAGGCCATTTCTTTAGGCAGCTTTGGGATGCCCTCTAGCCTGACCTGTGCAGCCGGGGCGGGCACAGCAGGGTTTGCAGCAGAGCTCGCCCCCCAGCCAGCGCCCAGCGCCACACAGCTGCTCCCCATAGAGCACAGCAACACAGCTGAAGGCCCACAGCACTTAGCACAATTAAATCAACAGGCTGTAGCTCATTCCTCCAGTGTGACAGGAAAAAGGCGCAAAACCCAGATGCCTTTGCTTTCTTCTATCTCGATGTTTGCTGGAGCCATTTTTGTGAGTGTTTAATCCTCTCTGCGGCCCAACATTCACACGGAAATTTAATGTGCATGTGGTTTTGAGCAAAAAAGTCCCAAGCCAGAAAATCATTAGCTTGCAGTCTTTTCAAGTGATATATTCAGTAGTTAATTCTGAGGGTTTTCTGCATTAAAATGAGAAACATTTTCAGCAGTACTGGGAAGGAGTGCGTTGGACAGCCTGTAACTATGGATATTGCTCTTTTCTTGCAAATGGACGCTCTGGAACGCCTCTACAGAGACAGCCACAAACTCCTTTGGCAGGAAGAGCACCACCAGACCGCTTCATCTTGAGGAGAAGATATTCTGTAGTCTTTTACATTATGTTACTCATGAGGTTTTTTACAGTGTTTTACTCTCTGTACTGCCCTGAGTGAGGAGACAGCTTAGGAAGAGAGTCCTGCCATATCAGACAGACGGTATTAATATTGTAAATGTAATAAAATTATTATTTGCACAATACAATACAGACCATCCCTAAAAATCTGTGGAATAAGAATGACCTTACTGGATAGCTGCATTAAACAAAAATGTGGATATATTCTCTCCCTTTAGCGTCCCAGCCAGGCATGCTAACCCAAAGTTTCTCCTGTTCAAGCCAACAGTTATTATCCTTTCCCGGTTATTTCACTGTCCCTAGAAAATTTAATGGATACTGTTCTCAAAAGCATTAATGTTCAAATCTTTCATGGAACTTAAGCTCCTCATTGACAAACACCTCTAAAATTCAGCCTAAGCTTAAGTCTTGAAACACTATAGGCACTTAGGAGCCAGAGTCTCAGTGAAACCCTGATACTCACAATGCCTTTCTGAAAACAGACTAGCTCATAAATCACTGAACATTTTGTCCAAAAAAAAAAAAAAAAAAAAAAAGCTATATTCTTGCCTTGTTGTAATCAGGTACAAATCCACTAGTCCTATTGGACTTATTCCCAGCAACATCAAGCCTAAGTTTCACCAACCCTATGCAAAACTTTGAATGTATAAAACATATTTTCAATCCTGTCTTTTTATTTTTCTCCGAGGTAGCTGTGTGGATTTTTTGGTTTTAATTTTATTTTTCACGTTTATTCTTTTCTCTCTTTCCCTCTTTTATGGTCTCCTTTTACTTCTTCTCTTCTGTCAGTGTTTCTATCTCCATTCAGTGCTTCTTCATTGCGCCTATTTTGTAAGGCTTCAAAAATTCTTTTTGAGCACATTAAAACCAGGAAAGTAGGACTGAGTCTCATGGTTCACACAGTGTTTTGAAAGAAATATTTGGGAGTCCCAGGGATAACAATGCTAATACAAAGTGTTTGTCATCCAGCACTATTTCACAGGCCTTGATGTGGCCTCTCTGCAAACTAATTGTTAAATCTTTGTGGCTAATGTGTTTTTATTCAGTAGTAGGGACTGTTCTTAGGTTGTTGATACCTTATATACCTCTTATATTCACCTTCATTCTCTTCCCTAAGCTGTCATCAGACTATGAAACTCTGAGCTGGAGGGAACTTGGTAAATTTTCCTCACTGTCAGGGTTAAGAAAACTTTGAGAAAACAGCACTGGTGCAAGCACACCTCTGACTTCACTGCTCAGCTGTGATGAGAGCTGGAAGTAAAAACCAGCTAGTTTCACAACGATGATACAAGTATCCTTCCCCTACCATACACAGAAAGCAACAAAAAAACCTGTCCCAACTTGCTGGCTCACTCTCCACTATCACTGCGTGTCGTCTACACTACAGGAAAAAACCCAGCCCTTATGGGACCATGATTTGATTTACATCATCACATAACCAATACATTAAATAGTTATTGGAGATGATTTTTGCCATGTCCTTGGTGCAGTGCTTTCTGATGAAGTGTGCACAAAATGCACATCTGGTCTATTAAGCTATGGAAACGCTGTGTGAACCATATGGTAAGGGCTGATGAAAAAAGACCAGTGAAATCATCCAAACTAAATACATTTGCCAAAGTTGGGGGTCTGATTCTGGTAATAGCCAGTACCAAGATGGGATAATGTAATTAAAAATGTGTGATGTTACATGGGCCTAAACATAGCAAGAGATTCCAGTATAGAATTTAATGTGCACATAAAATGCTGAACTTTGTTAGGTGAAGCTTCTAACAATCACGTGACACTTCTTAAAAAATAACACCAATACAACCCATGACAGTATAAAACTGAGTAAGTTTCCGTGTCTCTTTTTACAAAAAGTACCAATTTAAACAGATTTTGCCACTCTGAAAAGAAGCTGCTAGGTTTCTACCTGGGATTAGGATGTCTGACTAAGTTCTCTTCGAGAACACACTATACTTTCATAGATGTTTTTGGAGTATAGCTTTGTAGCCAGTTTTATACTTGAGTATCACTAACTATGATATGAATATTTTTTTCAAGTAAATTTCTCATCTAGCTAGTTATATTAAAATAGTTTGGAGCATTTTGGCTGTTTGGATTTGTGTCGAATGAGACTCACCAATAACAGCTTTTGATTATGTAAAAACAGCGTCTTCACTTGGCTTCAAAACTGTGATTTTAGATTACCAGTGCCAAGACTCAGGCACACCTTTTCAAGTTTTCAGTTTGATTTCACATGTATGGTTATTTTATTTCTACTTTTTAAATAGGAGCAGGTGGCAGTGTTGGGTTCTGGTATTAATTACACATGGAAACAGAAAACCTGAAGTAAACCTGGTAGCATTTTAAGAATCCAGCTATTGTGAATTCATCTGGAATTCATTGGGCTACTCCTGGCTGTAATAAATTCATGTTGTATTAGTAACATCACATGTATGCTAATAGATGTTCTACTGAGATCAGTATTATTTAATTGACTCAAAGGATTAGTTTAAGACCAGTTTTCTTTTAACTGTATTTTTAACATGGCTCTCTACTGAAGCACAGCTTCCCACAAGACAAAAAGAAGACATCAGAAGCAAAACACGCATAAGAAAATACACAAAATCTGACATTTTTGTCTCCTTAGGACAAAAATCATTATGATCCTATAGTCTATCCCCCATGTAAACGAATACATTGTGTTTATTTATAAAATAATTTTCTCTGTGAGAAAGAAAATGTTCAGCTCTACAAAAGTGAACATATGCAGACTCAAGAGGGGTATTAAGATGCATCTAAGTGAAAATGACGTAGCTTATTTAAACTGAAAAAAAGTGATGCTAACAATCTGTTTGTAACAAAGTACTGAATGAACAGTGTCATCCGCACGTTTCTGCTTTGTCAGGCATGCTAAATAAGAGAACACAAATACCATGCAGAAAATTTCACTGCTACCAGTTGCATGACCGGGATGTGGTAAGTAATGGAAAAACAATAGCTTGGATACTTTGGGTTGGAAAGGGAAGATGTTCTTAACTATGTCTCGTGAACTGTGCCAGCAACACCAATGTGACTGGTGTTACACCTTTGCAACATGGGTCCTGTTCACCAGTAAGTTTGTATTTTCCCCCTGAGTTACCTGGCTAACATAACAGGCTGGTCAGGCATCAAGTCAGACCCATTAGTACAATCAGTGCTTCTAAGGTTGATGAGAGAAAAAAAACAGGTCTTTTTGAGACTACTGGTTCAGCATCATCAAATAAAGTATAACAGGTAAAAATAAAGAATAAGCTCACTGCTTCTCATGTTTTTATGCCAACCTCAGTAATGTCACGGGTCAATGCTGTGCCAAAGGCACAATGAAACGCAACCACAGATGAGGAAACAAATGTGTCTGAAAAGAGGCCTCGTCTCCTAACCAGCCAACAGCCTGCTAACGAAATGTGCAGGTACACAATTAAAAGCACATGACTGAGAATTTTGCTGAAAAAAATCTTGTAATTCCAACTCATATTTCTACCTACTCTCCTCCCCTAGAGATCCTGGAGGGAAAAAAAAAGGCATCTCTGTTTTCCCTGTACTTTGAAGATAGCCTGGCTTTCTTCATTTTTTCCTTAAGAAACCACTGCAGGGAAGTGGGGAAAAAAAAAAAAAGAGATAAATAGGGGATACATGGTTTGGACAATTCTATTTTTCTCAGATAGTATATTCCACCTATGGACAGCATGCTCTAGAAACCATCAGCATTCCTTATGTCAAGCAGCTGAATTTTCTTATCCTTTTATTTCAGATTATCTTTCTCCCTGATTCTATCAATCAGTAGCAGAAACGGCTCTTAGCAGAGTTTAGGGCTGTGATCATAAAATAAATAGTCTGAACGCCCAAATCAGAATTTAGAACTGCTTTCTTAGTGAGATTTACTCATTCATGTATTATGTGTGTATTCATCCATCTGAGCCATGCCTCTCCATACCTCTAAAGCTCTGCCAGCTCCCTTCAAACAGATTTATCAAAACAGTAGAGGTCTCAAAAGATGTTAAATTTCTACAGTTTTCAGGAATGGGGAGAAAATTCACCAATGCCCATGTGGGAAAGGAATGATGTCTCTCAGTCCTTAGTAGACATCAGATAATTCACACAGGAGGCTATCACAAATGTCCTAAGTGCAGGAAAAGGTTGAAAGAGGTTTGCAGCTTAGCAGACCTCGGTGCATTTATTTGCAAGTCATTCTCTTTGTCCTATGGAATTTCTAGAACCCTTTTCAATTCCATATGTCTCATTTCTCTTTCCTTTTCTCTGTTCAGATTATCTGGCAATGCTTCCAAGGATGCAGTTCTTACTACTTCAGTATCATCTCTTTCACAATGACTACAATTTCAATAATCACAGGGTACAGTAACACATAGAACTTAAAACCTCCCACTGTGCAAATTCAGCAACAGCTTCTGTTCCTGTAGGTCACCTATCCATTGCTCTAAAGTTGTGTTTGTGTGGACCCTGTAATCAGCTTCCAGACTCAAAAAATATGTATTCAGGCAATTCGTGCCCACAGGACACGCAGCCTATGCCAAGCTCTGAAACACAATACTGAAAGTGGAAAGGACAGACACGGCACAAACAGGAGGAAGCACACACAGACAGTAAAGTGGAGAGGCAAATGTGAACCCAGGCTCGTCTCTGTCCTCATCAGAGAGAAGAAAGCAGAAAAATTTTTGTTGTTGTTTTAAAATTAGTCATCTGATGGAAGCAATACTTTGTACTAATCTATTTTTCACCTGCAGTTACTTCAAGTACCGAGGTACTAGCATCTCTTTAACTACTCTGCATTCCTTAGTGCTTGTCTTAAATATTCACAACTTCTGTTGTGAATGGCCTTCTGTTGTGGCCCAGACCATACTCTGGGCTTCAGTGCAAGACCAGGAGATTCCACTCCCTCAGTGGCATCGTTATGAAAATGCTAGCATTTAAGGGAAGTATCACAGTAACAAATGGTGTGGCTTTACACTAATCATCCACCGTGTTTCTGCATACAGGAATCTGCAAAAAAGCTCAACAGGGAGGTCTGCCAAGTGTCCCCTGGGACAGCCTTTGTGTAAAAAGGGGTACTTTGGAAGTTAATTAGAGACAATCTGGTTTTTATACTGAATTTAAAAAAGCCAATTAGAGTTAATGGGAATTCAAAGGCTTCTCATTCAGATTTGTTTGATATGGTTACTATTATAATTCAGTGTTTCACAGCAAAAGAGCAAAATGGACATTAAAAGTGACTGAACAGTGAAAGAATCTCAGCTTGCTGGAATTCAATTTTCTTACAGCAAACATATCCCTTGTGTAAGAGCTGTGAAGGCACTGGGGATTAATTAAACAGAGTAAGAAAGATGTACTGAACATATGGACACAACAGAACCACAGAACTCGCTAACATTGACCAAACAAATCATTCACACAGGGAAAGGAGACCTCCTTTATGAAGCACGCTGCCTCATACCATGTGTGAAAAAGACCCTTGTCACAGTATCTTCCTCAAGCACACCCAAGAGCAAGGGAAGAGCAAGAGTCGCCCTTGAGAGACTAATTATTTTTTTTAAAGGTTTTTGTCAAAAAGTTTGCTGAATAAAACAAACATTATATTTTGATGAAAAATTAAATCCCACAAAGTTCCAATGTCTCTACAAGACTGTGCTCTAAATTAATAAAAATTAAGCTTTAAGCTTAGGCTCTTCCTATCTGAATGCCTCCTCTATTCTTGTTGCCCTTTTCAGCATTAAACACCTAACAGATTTACCGATGAGCTGATGTCCTCTAGGATAAAACACATTGAGACAAGCTAAACATAAAGGGGGAAGAAAAAACTCTTCCTTGATGGAAATACATGATGCAGCTTTTATAGCATTCATTTTTAAACAAGCAGGCCGATGTGCTAGGCTTGTTTACTGGGAAAAAGATGCTGTTTCAATCACTGGTTAACAGAAACTATATAAGGACCAGAATAATTTATTGAAAAACAAATACATTTACAAAAGCGTTTCCCATGTTCTGCCAAATTTCATGAGAAAATGAAGAGAATCAATGTCTTTCCATGGTGTGTAGGAGATGGCTGGGGCTGTGAATTCTTTAATACTAACAAGAGACAAAGGAGATTGCTCAGTGCCAGAGCCATTGTGCCCAAAGCCCGTAAGACACCTACGGTGCACAGTGCCCAAAGAAAGAAACTGCAAAGAAAAGAGGAGACACAAAATTAAGAAAGACCCAACCGATTTACTAGGATTTTGTGGCTTCCTCCCTAGAGGAAAAACTGCTTGGTAAAGCTCTTTATTCAGAGTTTTACTGTAACATCTTCATTAATGGTCTGGATGGTGGGGCAGGGTGTACTCTCAACAAGTTTGCTGATAATACAAAACTGAGAGGAGTGACTGATACACCAGAAGGCTGTGTTGCCATCCAGAGGGGCCTCAACAGGCTGGAGAAACGGGCTGAGAAGAACCTCATGAAGTTCAACAAGAGGATGCACAAAGTCCTGCACTTGTGGAAGAATAAAATAACCCCTATGCACCAGCACATGCTGGGGGCCAACTAACTTGAAAGCAGCTTTGCAGACAAGGGTCTGGACACCAGGCTGAACGTGAGGCAGCACCGTGCCTTTGCCACAAAGAAGGCTAATGGTATCCTGAGCTGCACTGGGAGGAGTGTTACAGCAAGTCAAGCGAGATGATCCTTCACCTCTGCATAGCACTGGTGAGGCCACACCTGGAGTATTGTGTTCAGTTCTGAGCTCTGCAGCACAAGAGAGATATGGAGGTGCTGAAGGGAGTCCAGTGAAAGGCCACTAAGATCATTAAGGTACTGGAGCATCTCTGCTATGAGGAAGGGCTGAGAGAGCTAGGACTGTTTAGCCTAGAGAAGATCTCCATCCCTGGAGGTATTCAAAAGCCATCAGGACATGGCCCCAGGGAAATCTGCTGTAGGTGACACTGCTTGAGTGGAGGGCTTGGACAAGATGACCTCCGGAAGTCCTTTCCAAACTCAGCAATTCTGTGGTTACATGTGTAACCTTTTCACTTCTATTACCAGCAAAAAGCATCACAGAAAAAGGAAACCAAACCAAACAGAGCAAGAATATATAAACAGACATATATATTTCTATATATAAACCCACGTCTGAGACAGAGTAATAAAAAGCATACAACACAGCAAATACAAATGAGGGTTATTTGAAACTTGACTTACTTGTGACTATTTCACTGCCACACGCCATGTAAATTTATGCCTTTTCTGGTTCCTTACATCACTCAGAACTTTGTTTTTCGTTTTCCTCAGATACAGATTCACATGATTTATAAAATCTTCCACAAGCTGTTGCCAATTTTAGTATATACGTGATTTAGACCTTTTCTTAGTTTAATTGACATTTAATTTATTTAAAACACAAAAATTGGCCATTGAGGAAAAAACTCTCACTTTTACCAGGATCATGGAAATATTAGCAACAGCAGTCCACAAATCACTAAAAATGATTTTTAGTTTCCCAGAGAATGAACAGTTAGTATGTCAAATAGAACAGAAGGTTTGATGGGGAAGGAACATTTTTTTCTGGGAACAATTATTTTGCTTCACAGAAACAAATCTAGTTATAAAGGGCAGTCCTGTTCTATCGCAAGCATGGTTTCTAGTATGCTGCTTAATAATACGGTAAACCAAATATAAGAAAATTCGTTCTCAAGCATACCTGGAGGTGCACCATTACCAAAGAAAACCTCCGTAAAATCTTACCTTAATGCTGTTAAAAATACTGGTAATTCCATGCCACAAATTTCAAGAGGAATTAAGGAAGCCGTGCCGTTCTAATGCCACACTCCCAGACCACGTCCTTCTCCTCCGCTCAAAAAGAATGACAACAGAGCTGCAACCAGAAAAAGAAGGGGGGGAAAAAAGGGTCACAACAGGGTTGACTGGAGACTGATACTGCCTCTTTTAAGGAACACCAAGAGTTATTTCACACAATAGAAGTATTCTGTATAAAAAAAAAGCCGAGGTAACACTACACAGGTCAGTACTTTATTTCAATGCAATACACGCTAGCTTTTATCCAAATCTGGCAATAGCAACTCCTGGTCATTATCCATTGATACACGGGTCAGGAGCTGTTTGTAAATTAGAGCTTAATCAAGTTTTCCAGAATGCTTTTAAAATCACATCAAGAATTGAATTGTGATGGTGAAAAGTGTGTCGCTGCCTTCTGAGGAGGTCTGCCAAGGCAAGCATTGTCTCCTGCACACAAACACAAGTTATTCCCTTGTCACAACAGCTTGGTTGTGAGTGGCTCTGTATCTAGTAAAGTAGGTACAATTGATTTTTATGAGCTTTTAACATACTGAAAGTTGGCTAAATCATGCTTCATCACAATTCATCATCTCAAGAAACGGGGCCCTTTTTTCAGTATTTAAATTATTTGCTTAAATCTTTAAGAAGTCTCAAAATACTGTGCACCTGGCAGTTTCTCATCTGCGAGAGGCAAATTTAAAGCAAATCACTTCCCAGTTCTGGTTGTGATTAGCAGTTGTAAAAACCCAGTTTATACTAACAGCACCTACCAAAACAGGTCTCTCGAGCAGAGGTGCCTGATGAGCAGTGCCCGGACACACATCACAGAATCTTTTACAAACCTACGTTATTTATGGTACCATGACTACTGCAACCCCATCTTGAAGTAGGTGAAATTGAAGGATGGGGTCAGGGGTAAAAAAGAGGTAACATGACACAGCAAGTCATGAGTAAATGAGAATGTGAGAGTAAACCCTGTGCTTCCTGAGCTCTAGTTTCTTGCTTACTCCTAAGAGCTCACCCATATGGAGGTCATCTCTGTCAAGCTGTTTTTGTTACTGGATGTTTGAAGGTGTTACACAAAGCTTTTGTTTACAAGGCTTACCCACCATTAGATCATGTCCTTTGGTTTTACAGCATCCTGTTTAATGTTGGAGAGTATCTATGTAACGTGTCTGCTACTGCTTCTTTCCTTTTTTTTTTTTTTTGCTTAATTCTAGGTCTAGTTTTGTTACTATCAGTGTTTTTTTGTATTTTTCAAAATATCAACACAGCTGTCACTGGAGATGGAGTAATCATGTGTCCTCTACTGTCCACAGAGAACTTAGGTAGATTCTTTTCCCCTCTTTATGAATAACAGTGCCATTTGCTTGGTAAATACAATGCAAAATGGGCAAGGGTACTGTGAAAAACCTGCAGGTCAGCACAGATTATTACGACTCCTAAATTCATGTGCAACCTGGTCAGCCAAAATGTGCCCAAGGACAGTGCAAGGTTAAGGCTGCTACGGAGACGAAATCTAAACATCATCAGTGTAATGCAAAACGTGTGTGTGGCAGTAACTGGAGACAGCCATTCACAGCGAGATAAAGCTTTTGGCAGGGGGAGTTCAGCAATCTGGTCATGCTGTTGAGTGCAAAGAGCTACAGGCAACATTGGGCATGTTGAAGAGAACACAAAAAGACGCAGGGCATTTTACCTAGCAAATTAGCACAGGCAGCAAGCAGATACGGTGAATCACCCTACAGCGTTGTAGGAGATTATTTAGGTAATAACAATGGGGGACATGCACCCCTAAAGTTTACTATGATCACTAGAGCAGCATGTCTTTATTATCATTTCCCATTAATATTGTTTTGTGGGTTTTTAACATTGTTTACAATGAAAATGTCATATAAACAAATGCAGCAGTCATTAAGAAGAAATATTAAGAGATTTTCTGTCAGGAGTTTAATGGAGAGCAGGAGTTCCCAGCAAGTTTAGATTTTACCAGTACTAAAAAGCTTATGCAAAGTGAAATTATATGGAAAATCAAGTATGTGAAACACAAAATAACCTTGGCAGCTGGACTGCGGTTCTGGACGCTGTTTGCCAGGTCTGAACATTAAAACTCAATCTCTTCCTTTCCCCTTCTGTCTTCAAATGGATTTTCAATTCCCTTTTGTTTTGTGGCACAGTTTCAACAGATGGATAAAGAATGTTGCCAGCCAGACTAGGCTAAAGCTTGACAACAAGAACACTTATCTGGGCATAGAAGATGAGGGTTTGGATATCTTCTGGATGCAAAAGTTACTGAACCTCAATCTTCTCAATGCTAGATGACTGTTCTTGTATCATAGTATTAAATAAATGAGAGTGGGCATCCTCACTGTCACATCTCTGCATAAAGGGAAAAGTGTAACCTTTCTGTTCTTTAAAATAAAAGGATGGCAGTGAGCAAAGCATCTCCAAGGTAGAATTGGCAGAAATGCAATGTACCTAAGCTTGCAGGACTTGGAAATCCTTTGTTGGAAACTTCAGTCTGAACTGAATAGTCCAAGTTCATACAAAGTCCCTGGCAAGTAAGAACGGAAACGAACGAGAGTCTGAATCCCAACTGCATCAGCCCCAAGGGACAGTGTCACCCTGCAAACCATCATCCAGGACCTCCTCACTGACATCTTTAAAGAAAATCAGATCAAAGATGTGGCAAATCATTCAGCTAACACAAAAGTAGTACAACTTCGCTTTAGCTCAATGAATTTGCCTCATAGCAAGAGTGACCTGAACCTTAGCTAAGTACCTGCCCTTGGTCTACCTGTCCACTAACTGTCAGATTACAACCAAGGAATAGCTTACCTTGAGCTATAATGCCATGTTTTCACTCAAATCAGATTTCAAGGAAGGGAGACTGTAAGGAACAATTAGCATCAAACTGCTGCTCACATTACCGAGCCATCTGGTTTCCATTTTTACACTCCTAGCAACGTCAGATCATGAGGTTTGGGTGAGGCCATCCATTGTGCAGTAGATGCAGACAACTAGCATGAACTTTCAAATGCTGTTCTCCTAAAAATTTCACCAGTGCTGACTAACACAACAAGCAGTGATTTTATTCAAAAATAATAAAAGAAGTTATTTTATTCAAATTGTCATTGAACGGGTCAGGGTGTAGTTCCAGCACATGTGGCCTGGGTGTCTCATAAAACACTTTAGCTCATCTCACTATCGTGACACATTGATGGTCATTTGTTCTTTCATTTTTTTAAAGAAAGGTATGCATAAATTTCTCAAAACACATGAAAAATGATATTTTGCTTGAAGTAAATTACGTTCTTTAAAGAATTCCTCCTTCCATACAGGAATAGATATCTTATTTAGAGAGTCATTCTGCACCATTTTCTCAAGCTGCCCAATACTTGGGAGAAAGAATTCGAGTATTTTGCATGCCTATTTTCAGTAATGATGATTGACAGCAGAGCATCTAACTTGGGCCTCTAACTGTAGGAAAAAATGTAGAAACAGTCTGATTTTCAAGACGAAATTAAGGAATTATTAATATTTTTGCTTCAAGTATTTATAATGCTAATAATATGCTTTTCACAATATATTTATCTCTTCACCCATCATTGTTCTTAGGCATTCTGTAAGCTGTATTGTATCCCTTGCAACACAATTAACTGAACAAGTCCGTCATCATTATACATCAGAAGTGACACAATTAGAAAGCAATCACAAAATAACAATTGTCATCTAACACGATTGTTGTAATCATATAGCAGGATCCTATCAAAAGTCCTTATGGTACTATCAAGGTAAATTTACTATGCTACCAATCTCCTGGAGCCTTTTGCTCCTCAGTATCTAATGAGCCACTGACAGGCTGAGTCTCTGCTGATAAATCTGTTCTAGCGTTCCCCTGAAGACTCGTTTTGAATTTAAAGCTAAACTGCAGAATACTGGCTGAGTAAGTCTGAACCACCCGAGAACTCCATAGTTTTCTATTAATTCATTAATACGAAAACTTCAGATGTGACAGGAGCTAACATGAATGGGATTGACATTCAGCTTTCAAATCACCAACCTTCAGGTTGGGGATTAAGTCATAAAGAGCTGGATTCAGTGGATTTCACTTTATCTGCTACCACTGTAGCATCACATCATGGAGCACTATGGAGTTTTCAAGGCACGGAAAGCTCATTCAAATTCTGCTCATTCTGAAACAGGATGGCTGTCTTCACTTGAAAGCTTTAAAAATCATTGTTCATCAGTTAAACTGCCTTTAGTGCAACAGCAACCAAAGGTGAGCATCAAAGCTGGGTATATCAAGTTAAGCATTTCCTTCATTCTGGAACCATGTTTTAAAAACTAGTAAAAGAAATGCATCAAAACTTGTCTAAACCAAAGTACGTAACAGCAAAATGAACTCGCTGTAGTTCAAGACTAAACTGAAAGGATGCAGATAATATATGTGCCTGGTGCCATCTCCCGGTAGTTTAGGGGTACAACCATCACAAATACCAGGAAACTTTTCCCTGCGTATCCTTCAGAAAAATGTCAGGTCTTCAGGGAAAGGGGGAAAAAAAAAAGCAAGAAAAGAGAGAGAGAAAGAGGGAATTGAATGTTGTTCCACAGAAGCAGTGTTCAAAACTCTCAAAATCCACAAGTTATTTCACTGTACAAGGCAGCCAGTATTTGGACGTAGCTAAACGGTGTTCTTACATTGGTTTAAATAAGGAAACATCAAATCTTTCATTTTCTAGAAGAAATAAGTAGTCACCCAAGTAAGACTAATTTCAAAACACATTCAGTGCCACTGATAAAACTGAAAATTAAAATTAATTTTAAACATTTCCACGATGTTCAAAACCAAAATAAGTCTCTTTGAGAAGTCTACTCATCATATTAGAAGTCACTGTGCAGCTTATTAGACCATACTCATTTTAAAATCAAATTCTTTTAATTAATACTTAAAAATCAACACAATCTTTCCCAGTTTCACCACTCTTTCAGTGCTGTTGATGAAATAACACAGTATTGCTATTTGTAATGATATCTCATGGTTTATGTTTTAAAACATAGCAGTAGCCAACTTGAAATGTTATAGTACAGGGTGTTTCAAAAAGATGAAGGCATTTGAAATGGACCTTCAATTGAAATGGAGTCCATCTTTCTGAAACGCCCTGCATTTCGACAATTGACACCTGGTACCTGTATTTATCCTGCAAATTTTCATGCTACAAAGATGACGGAAAACAAACGTGATCAGCAACAACAACAACAAAAAGAAAATAAAGTGAGCTTGGTAATAAAATGGCTGTCAAAAAGTGCAGCATTTTACATTAATTCTAGAGTTAATTCCAGAAAATAATAAATCGCCAAACAATTCCTGGATGAGAGCCATAAAGACACAACGGAAGGCAGCAAAGGTCACACGCAAAGTGATTTAAAGATTTAAAAATTACCTTTATGTAAGGGAACACGAATGGTACGTGGCTGTGCTGGTGGCCTACGTTATGTCCATGAGAAGCTTTTTCTGGGAACCACCCAAAGGTCAAACTCTCCCTTAGCACAGAAACTGAACAGCTGATAAAGAAAAGTTTCATCAAAAAGGGTGGAAGCTCAGACAAGGAACAACTGCCTCACCCAGGATGTGACCCACAACCACCATAAGCTGGGCTGAGGAAGAGAGGGAGCATGAAGTCTAACCTGCAGAACACAAATGAGCTCAACATCTGCCATGGATTTTGTGCGCTGGCAACTACAGGGATGGGCAGCATTCTAAAACCCTAAGGAGAATCAAAGCGATGCACAGAAAATTGGAGGGAAGAAGGCAAAAGGGCCAACTATTTCCCTGGGGTCTTAAGTACAGAATCTCCTCCTAAAGTGTGGGAAGAAATTAATCAAAAGAGCTTGGGATCTACTAGAAAAGGTAAAGCACTGAGGCTCTGCTGGCCAGGGTACGACTTCCTTTATCCACATAGGAAAAACTCGTTTTACTGAGGCTTAATATGACAATTTGTTAATGTGATATGAGGGCTTTTGTAGCAAGCAGAACTTTTGTTTTATAGACTATTTTGCTACGCTGGAGGGAAAGACCTGTCCACATCATCCTGAAGGTAAACAAATAAATAGAGAATGAGCTCTACAAGTGGATTATGTCTTCTAGTCTGCGGAATGACTACAGGAATGTGACCTGGGTTGCCTTAAAAAAAGTGAATTTGGATTGTCCCAGGTTCATTGACAATTGCCATGAGGAAGCAATCATTAGATGTTGCAGAAAAGCCAAGCTAAATAGCGGACATTTCCTTCCATGGAATCAAAAGAATTCTGTCATAACATCAAGCTGTAATTGAGAAACAGAGCAATGACTAAAGAATCGTAAGAGACCTAAATTAAATACAACTGGGATTTCGCATTCCTTATGAAAATTAAGGTTTTAGCATGAGATAATTAAAGCAAGGATAGCTAGCTCGTGATGTGCCAGAACATATAACTCAGCCTGTCATCTTCGCTCCTGAGAGTCCCTCAGAGCTGGTCAGGAAGCAGGCTGTCGCCACACAAATCATTCACTAACCCACGGCAGTGTCCCCGCTGTTCGCCCTTGCAGGAGCCCCGGAGCCTTCCTCCTGCCGTGCAGCTGGATGTGCCCTAACACAAGCTATGGGCACCACCACTGTATGGAGCACACCCATCCAGCAGCACAAAAAAAGGAATTATTTGTCCCCATCACACCTGGCTGGGCTGTGGTCAGGTGGTGACTGCAGATTAGTTACATGATGGGTAAGCACGGGTTCCCTGGGCACCTCGGTTGGGGGACATTGGGTTGACCTGGCAGAGAAGCTGAGTGACACCAACCTAAACAAAGTGAAGAAAAGGAAGACAAGTTTTGTGGAGCTTAGGATTTGTAACAGAGAAACAAAGATGAGATGAACAGAGAACGTGAAGGGAAAAGCAGAGAACACACGCTGCCAAATAACTAAACCTTCATGTAAGTGAATTATTTTTGAGAGGGAAGGAGAGGAACATCTTGGTGATATGAGAAGGTGAAGATGAAGGACATTCTAGTAGAAGAAATACAAAGGCTAACAAAAATACACTACTTTATGGACTTAAAAGACTGAACTTTTCAAAACTAATGAATTGGCCATGGAAAAATAGTGTCTTAAAAGACAAAGGGAAATATTAGGAGCTTTGTACCAAGAAAAGAAATTCAGTGCAGTGAAAATGCAGTGGTTTATTTGTTGGTTTGGATTTTTTTTTGGAGGGAAGGCAGGGGGGCACTTCAGGGCAGAAACCAGTCTCAGCTGCAATTCAGAACTGGGATAGAGAAGTGATCCAAAACTCTGCAATACCATGTGCCAGGGTCACAGAAGGAAGCTTAGAGTTTTAACAGAGGTACTGGGAACCATCACCACCTCTCAATACCTGCCAGATGAATCTTGGGAGAAATAGAGAAGAAGCAAGTTTGTTGTTGATAAGCAAATCTGCCCAGCCATATCAACAACAGATCTTCGAGCCCTCTACACTGAAATACAGTGAAACAAGTCCGGTAAACCATGAAGTGTTTGCATTTTTTTCATTCCAGAGAATTCAGAAAAATCATATTCAGGGAAGGATTTCATTTGCAGCTCTTCCATGCCCAACAAATCCATTCCTTCTTCCCTTTGCACTCCCTTGCCTCCTGACTGACCTCAGGAGCTGGCCACCCAGTTCCTATCCCAACACCCCAGCAGACTGTGGCTTCTCCTCCTCACAATACTATTTTAACCTCTCAACATCTAACATTTACTCGCTGTTTAACTCGGTCTCTCTTACCTGTTACCTCAGCCAGAGTTTCCTCCATTTAAGTCCCCGCTAGCTGCAGTGTCCCTCGGTGTCCCAGTAACATGGCTGAGGTGCCTGCACTAACTGGGAATTGCCCTCAGCTGTGGCAGCCCAACAGCAGGGCTGGCTATGCCCAGAGCCTGTGGGTTCTCGGGCTTTCTGAACGCCTCTTAACCCCTTCCTTTCCGTGTTACCTGCTATTCTACGGATTTAAAGAAAAAGCGTGTGTTTCATGCTGCTTCCTCAGGTTCTCCCTGCTGGCAGAGCAGCCACTCGCTACGCGCTTAACCCAGTGAGCGCTACCGAAAATCACCCCGAACTGAGGTACTTTTTTCACTCCACCCACACCCGTAAAGCATAACCGCTAATTTCAAAACCCCCTTCACACGGACGAACGCATTTAACACACTCCGAGACCGAAATGGCCACAGCAACCCCCGCTACGAGCCCTCACGGTCGCCTCACAGCGCTGAGGGAAAAGCCCGCCCGCCGCGCGTGCGCACCGCGGCCCCGCGCCGCCCCCAACGGCTCCGGCCGG
>VZRW01007024.1:354545-377488 GCA_013398125.1 Aegotheles bennettii | reverse complement strand
GGGGGGGGGAGATGAGGTGCTCCCGTTTGTGGGAGAACATGGGGACGCGGTGGTGTCGCGTCTGACAGCGCTGCAGCACCGCCCCTCTGGGCTGCTCCACAAGAGACACCGAGGCCGCGTTATCCCTGCCGTGAGCACCGAGGGGTGGCAGGGCCGTGCTCGCAGGGCTGTGGCCCCCGGGTCCAGAGGACACTCCAGGCTGCGCTGTGTCCCTCTCCAATTCCTGGGCTGTGAGAGCCATGTCTCACCCCGCCACAGGCCTGCGACAGAGAAAATGCCTTTCAGAAAGAGCTTGTCCCTCAGCCCCTCTCCCGAGTGCTCCGGGAGCCTCACCAGGAGGAACTCACTTCTCTCCCTGGTGGCTTCCAGGTGTGACAGCCCTGCCCCCAAACAGCAGGTTCTGCCTCCAGGACCAGGTAGACCCAAGCAAGGACTTGTGTGCCACACCGTGCACCTGAAGTGCAGGGGGGCACTGGTCACAGCCACTCTCGGGGAAAGGTTCTTCAAGGCGAGCAGGGTCCTGCGGAGCGGGAAGAGAGCCAGCCTGGCCTCTGGGGCCGCGGGGTGGTGTGAGGTGACAGCACGCCATGGCCAGGGGGCTTGTGGAGCAAAGGACTGGGGACGGGGAGCTGCTGTGCAGAACTGTAAACCTTGGAGAGAAAGGGAACTCGGGACAAGTGGTTCGGACAGCACTCCCACCCGTAGATGGTGCCATAGCCTCACACTGAGGGATGCTGTTGCATCTGATGAGGTTGTCTTCCTGTCCTGCTGCCTCCTCTTTGCCATGTAGGGTAGCAGAGGGATGTGTGCCTGACACTGGACTTGTTATTAAAAAAATTATTTTTGAAAACAAGGTTTTATATAATTCAAAAAAGCCTGTTGGTTTGGGGAAGGTGAGAGGGGAAGGCAGAGATCACCTTTAAGGACCAAAATTGAATGTGTTGTATCAGAAATAAGTCACCTATAGAGCAAGCCAGAAAACACACATCTTTTCAACAGCAGAATAGAACATAGCCCTTTTTTCCCCTGTACTGTATGGAAGCTTTTTGCACCTTCACTTCAAAATAAAATAAAAAAAAGTTAGAATCTATTTTTTAGCAGTTTAGCAGTAACAAAGTATGTTACCTTTTGATACTAGCTGCAGCAGGTCTTCTGTGCTGGTTTGAGGAGACGGTGTTTGAAAGGTTGAATAGAGAGATCCAAATACTGCAGATCCCTTTCCAGAATGGGCAGGTGTTTTCTCCATCCTGGAAGGGAAGAATTTTTTAAAAAATCATCTCTTAGAAAGCTAGATACTGAGCTGCTTGGCTTTATAAATAAAACTTGCAATATTTTACAGATGACAAAGTGACCTTGCTGTAATCACACGGGTCCATGTTGGAATGATCTGCTGCAGCAGCTCACAAATCACTGACACAGTTTCTCTCTACCTTGGCTTGAAACTCTTCACAGTGTGTCTACAATACCACTAGGTCCTGCAGAGCTAGCCAAAAGCAGGTCCCTTCGTTATGCTTGGGACTTCCTTGGAACATTAATGAGAGCCAACAAAGAGAGATCTTCTCCTTTTGTTCCCTGCAGGCCTTAATCACTCCTGCTCTCTAGCGTTGTGCCTTGCTGGCTTTCATTTTATTGTGACACTTTAGACTGGTAGTTGTGTCATGTATTTTAATGTTTATTTTTATTACCTTATTCAGGGATACAAATGCAAAGACATTAGAAAATACAGAAATAGCAAACTCAGCTGATGGGTATGAATCTCACAGAACCCAGTATCATTTAAAACAGCACTTTCTAAATATTGCTCAATATGCATCTTATAAATAGGTTGAGGTAAGTACATAAATAAAATAACCCTTCATTGACTAGGACAGGGTGATCATTAGCAGCACACCCACTGCAGTCAGGTCACGTTGCTTGCCTCCCTCATTGTGGGATAAATAATGACTCCATCTCCCAAGCACCTACTTCTGTCAGAAATCCCCCTGGTTTCCATGGCCCCACAGACAACTCTGAACCTCTCCCACCCTGCAATATTTGCTGTGCTGAGCCAAAGCCAACTCTGTGGGAGACAGGAATGCTGCATCTCTCAAGAGGCACACAGTCCTACCTGGGAGGACTGAACATGAAATTATTGCTCAGTGTCTTAGTTCTTTTATGGCTTCGTTGTCTTCTTCAAGCAGCCTCCTGTGTGAGAAGCAAAAACCTGGCAGCTATAAAATACTTTTTAATGTGAGGAGTTTCCCATGTAGACAAGACCAAGTCCTCTAGCACTGCCCCAGCAGAGAGGCTGGCCAAGTTTCTTCAGTAAATACTACTGCCATTACTTCTTTTTTTAGCACAATTCATTTACAAGCATTAATGGAAAATATCCTAACTCGATTTTACAATAAATATTGTGAATACCTCAGTAGAAGAAAAGCAGACTACTAATAAACCCCTCATGCTATTTACAGTTATTGCCGTTGGAAATTAGATCTGGAGTTTTAAGTGCTTTTATGTTACGAATATTAAATTACAGATTTACCTCTGTCAAAATGTTCTGACGTTTTCTAAAAGAGTGGTGGTACCTATTTACAAGTTTCCAAAGTGAAACACTTCTAAGAAATAAGATATAAATTGAATTAATTTTACTTCTAACGTACTTGTAAAGGCTTGATTAATGAACCTGAAATAGAAAAAATATTATTTTCCAATTACAATAAACAGCTGTGAAAATAATTTATTTTTCTGTCCTGTTTACAAGACAGAGCAGAGCATACAGCGTCTGTGATTTGAGTGTACTACAAATTCAATTGTATCTTTAAAGAAGAGTGGAGGTAAAAATAGACATCATTATCTCTGGTCTCCGCAGGTCTCCATGACCTCTCTCCTTCCTCCACAGGGATGAAAAGCTACATTTTATTTGGGAAAAAAAACAGATTGAATTAAGTCTCTGAGATGAAAGAGGATGAAAACAGAATAGGTGTCTTTCCCACACTCAGTAATTGGGAATCCTACCTCCTACTAGATCACTTTTTAATTGAACCTTTGAGATAAAAATGCAACTAATTATGCTATTTAGGTTGCGGAAGCATATTAACAAGTACACCACAGCAGGAACTATTCATAAAAATACTGCAGACTGGGGAGCCATAAAAAGAGATGGAATGGCATAACCTAATTAGGAAGTTTATCATTTCAACGTAGACAGCTCAATAGGAAATGCTTTGTGTACCCAGATATGCCTCCTGTCCTAAATGTCAATGATTCTGGTACAATGGTGGTGGACAGTAAGTTTTATCTTTTAAAAAAAATAAATCAATCATTGGATTATTCTTCCTTTATGGCTCTGGTGACTGTCACCAGTCTACATAAAATGCTTTAAGTTTTAGTTGGAACACCTTATTTTGTCTGCAATTATACAACTGCCTAGTCAAGATAAAGCTACAGAGTGTTCAGAGTTTTGAGCAGGAAATACCAGGCAGGGAAACACAGAGCCTGAGGGATGTAAGTGGTCACCCGTAGCTTTATCCCAAGACAGGGGCTGTATCCCAGCTACTCTGAGCTGCATGGCAGGAGCAAGGGAATGGAGGAGGTGGTTGCAGGGTTCTCTTCATGCCACAGTAGAAGACCTTATAAGGCTGAGCACTAACGCATTGAGATGGCAGATAAAAGTCAGTAAATCAAAATGCAGCAATGATTCACAAATTTATGTATGAAATTATGGGTTCTAGGCTAATTAATAAGCTGGGGGGGTAGGATTTTGGAATTACTAAAGGTAAATAGAAATGTCAGCTCAATGCTTAGGACGATGAACAGAATGGTTTAAAGAAGGGATAAAGAACACAGCAGAGAACATCAGTACATACTGTAGCCCTTAACACCCACATTTTGAATGCTACAACTTTGGTCAATCCTGTTTCTGTCCATCTGGTACTTCCACCCACATTACCTCTAAGATAAGAAAGGATCAAAGCAAAAAGATCAAATACATGGAATAGTTTCCATCTGCGAAACCGTTAGGTCCAGTTAGACTGTACCCTCAGGCTGGAAGGAAGGTGTCTGGGGGAAAATAAAACAGTCTGTGAGATAATAAACGGTGGGAGAGAAAGTCCTGATGGCTGCTCCTGCTTCCTAATACACCACATTTTTATTTTGTCCTTGCAGCAGATAGGGATTCTGTGCTGACCTCCACATTTTTTGCAACAAAGCTCACATTTGCAACTGCAACATTTTTAAGTGCATTCAAAGCATGTGGTAGGTTAGATATCTGCTGCAGAAGGATGCAGTCTCAGCATGGGTAACTCCCCATCTCTACAAGCTGGTTTCACCAAGCAGAGGAGTTACACACTCCAGCCATGCATCCCCACCCACCTCCTCCCCTCCCCAGCAGATCTGGCCTTTCTACTAGCTCAGCTCCAAACTGTCCATTTTACCTGAGATCTATTCCATTTGATATCCCCCCTCACTATTATAGCAGAACATTTGAAGAAGGGCTAACTTAATCTGACTGCTTGTCCATCTCCCCTGTTCACCTGCACTGCATCCCATTTTCCTGCCTTTGAAGTGTATCCTTTTCAGACCTTTAAACAGCCTTGGATGAAGGCTGTTTGGATAAATGGATTCATTCTTGTAATGATCTATTAGCACTGCTGTCTGAAAGCTAACAGGATGAGAAAATTTGCCAGAGATCTGAGAACAGATGGAATTAGTGAGAAGGGGATCAAGGAGCTATTTAGCTCCGGGTACCACTGTCTGGGCCACAGCTGTGGAGAGCACTTGCAGCTAGCAATGTCCAGTTGCTTCATTCCAGCACCCTGAAGCATCATCCTTACAGCTGTAGCATTGATCAGTCAACTGACAGGGTGAGATTGCAGGGGTGCTCACTCATCTTGAAAGAACACAGCTTTCCCCTTGCTCAGCCTAGCAGTACAGGGATATAAGATGAGGGGCATGCCTCAAAAGGAATAAAAAAATACAAAGCAACTCTGCTGCTTTGTGTGCTGTGCTCAGCAAGACTGACTTCTTTCCTGACAGTTTGCCACAACCTGCAGCAGGATCAAGGCCTTTCTGCATCAGACGCTGTGTTCTCACATCTAAGGGAGTTTCTGACTCAAGACTACAGTGAGGAGGACCTAATGAATTAAAACTGGGTCCTGTTTCTAAGCCAATCAGCAGGATAACAAGCGTGTCTGGCTAGTTTCCATCTCTCCACACACATACTAATGATACTGTAAATTATTTTTGGTATGTTATACAAAGAAAAAAATCCCATTTTTTTTTACTATTTTTTAATAGGATAAGCTCCTTCTTGTCAGTATATAACTTCAGTAGTGAAAGAAATCATTTGGGTGCAGGTGTGCTTCAAATGAGTGTCTGTTCTCCAAACAGTATCTTCCTCCTCAGCATCAGACACACTGCAGTTGTTTCTAAGAAATGCACAGACAGACACACACACACTTTTTTTTTAAAACCAGTTTTAGTGCTATGTGAAGAACACAAAGCTAATTAGATTTTACCAAGGAAGAGAGTGCTCCTAAATTTGCAGGAGAGGGAAGAATCTGACCTACATTATGTATATACTGGTGCTTTCGTTTTAGGCGTTTTCCCAGTCTTCCTAAAGCCAGTACCCAGATTCTGATGTAGCCAATACAGAAAGGCTTTGTGTATTGTCCTATTCCTTAAATTAAGTGCTTCAACTTAGGTTTTAATGTCTCCCTCTCAAAGAAAAATAATTTCTCACAGCCTTTAGACAGGCAACAGCAAATGGAAATAAATACCTTAAAACTCTCCTCTTTTCAAAATCTTAAAATCTCTATTCAGAAACACTTCAGAATCTAATATAAAGAAAGAATGGGGAATGGTGGCTTCTCCATCTCTCATTGTCTTCCAATCCAGACTGCCTACCTTTCTGGGAGATAACCTTGAATGAAAACCACGTTATCTGCAGGATTCAGTGTAGAGATAACAAGGCGAAGCATAATGGATTAGCAAAATGTGCAGCTCTGAGGTGATCTTACTTCTTGTGTCAGAAGGAATGTGAATCCATAGAGGTGCCTGTGCTGAGGCTGCTCAGAGGAGCTCCCCAGCTCCAGGGACATGCTGTAGCTCTGCCCGACTCCTGCCAGGGCAAGCCCTGGTCCAGTCCCCTCCTTCCCTTTGTACCCTGGTTTCTATGCAAAAAAAAGTGCACATGCAGGTCAGAAAAGAGCCACACAACATTCCTGCAGCATCCTAGTGAGACCAGTATGTGCTGTAGCCACTGTATTTCATTTTGATCCAGGATTTAATTTGATGAGCTCATTTCTGCAAAGGTACTTCAAAACCTGGAAGGCACTTCTGGAATGTGACCCTGTTATCTGTTTGTAATGATCTGAATAGACACCCAGATTTGGTGGTGCTGCTTTATTAGTAGGGACCATCCAACAGATGGTTTGCATAAAAACACTTCAAAGCTCATGAATTCATCGCATCACTTTAAAAGTTTGCTTTTCAGAATTAGCATTGAACAAGTGGTCTTTTGTGTATGTTTTTTGTTGCTGATTCTCTTCTCCAGTTCACAAACCACCAGATCTACAAGCTGCTTTCAGAATAATCACATTTACCTGTGGAGTGTGACTACTCCTGCAAGCACACATGTGTATTTCCACTGCTTTTCTTTCTACAAACAGAAATTCACTGGAAAGTTAATGTAAGACTTTCCATATGGAGCCAAAAGGGAGATTTGGGGGTTTTAGTGGAACAAATGGAAATTATTATTTTTTTTCCTTCATTCAGCTCTAATTAAAATTAATATAATTTTGGCTCATCCTAACACCTCTAACCATACTGCAATTTGTAACTCAAACTTCCAGCTTGCTAAGCGAGATGCTGCTGCACATATGGTATGTGTGATCACTGACTGTTCCCGATAAAACCCCATATGGGCTACAACTCTGCAACAAAGACAGGGATACTTCAGCCTCACTTGTTATTAGTTTCTCAATTTCACTCTACTTTTAACTAAGAGATACTGGCTGTCTAATGTCTGTTTTCCCTTTATGCATAGTCTCAACCATCACAGCTCCTCTAGTAACCACCACTTGGGTCCTTTTGCCTTTATAACCTGAATTCACACTGCTGTGAGCAGCACTCCCCTTCCACTGCACCATGCTGGCGAGCCTGCAGGCTGGCAGCACGAAGGGATTTTCTTTTATGAACAGAAATTCAAACTTCATTCTGGAAAGGTACAAAACCTGGCTCAGCAGAGGCGTGAGCTGCCAGCAGACCTGGATCTAGCTGTGCCCTCTGGGGTGCCTGAGTAGAGCAGCTGGGATGAGCTGGGGGACAGTGCTGGAGAGATGCCTGCAGGCACAGGGGATGTGGTATCACTCAACTCACTGTGTCTGTTTGAAGTCAAAATGCCTTTCTGGCTGAGCACAGGGCATATATCTGAACTCAAAGTCTTTCCAAAGAACAGACCAAGTCCAACCCTGGTCTGGGGAATAGTGAAGGGAAGATCTGTGTGTTGTGGTGCAGGTTTGGTGGGATGTCTGGCACATGAGCCTGAACATGCAGGAGCACACAAGTGCCCATCTCCAAAGTGGAAACAAGACACTCAGCCACATGGACCACTGGGCTGAGCCAGCACAACTTGCAGCTGAACAACCAGGTGTGGGCTGTAAACCATAACATGCTTTAACCTCCAAACTCCCATACAAATATTTTGTATTTGTAGATGTGCTACACAATTGGTTTCAGAAAAATAGCTAAGAGTTATTGTTCCACCAGTTAAAAGTAAGTAGTATGTGACAGTTTAAAAATCAAAAAGGGACCAAGAAAGCATAGAAGCAGCCCTAGAAATGGATCTTCACTTTCCAAATCTTACTGCAGTAAGTGAAAAAATCTTTGCAACAAAATAATCCCTAACAAAGAGCTCTGTTTCCCCAGAAAAGGTCTCCGCTTCTCAGAATGGGTCAGGAGTCATTTGAAAATGAGGAAAAACCTGCTGTGGTGACCAGTTCTGTGTGCTTTATCACAAGCTGTAGGAATTTCCCATAATTATGCTTTGCAAGTAAGTTACCATCAACATAACAAACACATCCAGACATTAAATATGAACAGAGATATTTCTGGGACCTTTGAAGAGGGAGAAAATGTAATGCGATTAGAGTTGCTCAGAAGACAGCCATAAAAGAGCTTCCTGTTTGAAAGGATTTTGCCCACATATCCTACCAAGAATAATAATAAATAAGAACAATAATTGGGATTTCTACAGGGCCTTTGACCCAAGGAGCTTGCAGAACAAAAGGAGAATTCCTTTCTAGTTATCTAGTGTTTTGTTTTGTTTTATAATCAGGGACACAAGGGCAATGCTCCAATTTCAAATCATGCCTCTTGCTGGGAAGCCAGTGCTGGTGGTTCACAAGAGCCATCAGGGATGCTGGAATGACTGTGCCCGACACACAAGCTGATTTAAAGATAACTTAGTGGTATCTAAACACATCTATTCCTCCTCTTATTTAATGTGCTAACTTGGTATGTGTCTAAATTTAACTAGAATTACCATTATTTAGAGTGTATGACTCCTTAGCAATGTAACAGCTAATAAAATATTTTTTGCCTATATTTAAGTAGCTTTCCTGCAGATGTGGAGCCAATTCCTGTGCTAACAGCACCCCAGGTTTTTCTGAAGGGCAGTTCCTCTAGTCCACTGCTCTTGACTTGCAACAATCACAGATTTTAAGGACTGAATTGCATGCTTTGAAACGAATAAATAACAAAAAAATGATTGATAGAAAGATGAATAGACAGATAGATAGATGTCCCATTTGAAAGATTTGAAATAGATGAGGAGGCCAGAACATGCCCAGTCTGCCTGGAGTTAAAGGGCCTAAGAGTAGGACCCAGCTCCAGCTCCTTTTCCATATTCCCAGTAGCCAAATGTGAAGTCTGAGCACGCTCACGTGGGCTGTTGCCTCTGTTTAACAGCAAATTAATTACAGACATACTGGAAATGTGAACAAATTAAACCCCTTTTGCTTCACACACTCTTGTTTTATGTATTTGTGTCCTCTGGTTTGAATTTCCTGGGAGAAAATGGACAATTAAAACTAGATGGTTTGTGACGCAGCATTTCCCAGTGACTCTGAGTAGCCATGGCAGAGCCCACGCATGGCTGTGAGAAGCCATCACCCAGCCAGGCAGCCGGAACCTTGTAAAAGAATAATTGAAAGGATTAATGAGTACCACCATATGCTCACAATTTGGATCTGGCCACGGGCAGTACAGAGCATGCAGAGAATTCTAGCACAGCACGAGGCCAGAAAAGGTCACAGGTGCTGATATCCCTGGAAGCCAAAAGAATCAAATGTCAAACAAAGAAGAGTAGCTGCATGTAGGACATAGGCATTACTCGATGAAGGATCTGGACAGATGAGTCCTAGAGGATTTTGCTGCATCTGTCCAAGACATTTCTGCAAATCCAGCTGGGGACAGATCAGGAATTGTTCCTCTGCATCAGCCACCACTGCCTGTAGCCCAGTTTTTAAGCTGAAACACTCCACCTCTGGGAGCTTTGTGCTAAAACAAGGACTTCTAACCAAAGTGTTGACAAAGAAGACACATATCCTGGTCTGACCCTGTACAGCAAAGCAAGGAGCACTGGGCTGCTCGCTGTGGGCAGCACTGCCAGCTCAGATTGTAGGGTCCTGTGGGAGGTAGAGGATGGTCTTGTTAGGGCAGCACTGCTAGCTTACCACAGACTTCATGTGTGACAGTAAGTGCCTGCTGTATCACCACACCCTGAGCACACATGAGTGGAGTCATGAGAGATTAACATCAGGTCCTGGCCAGACACACCAGGGTTGTTCACAGCCTGGCCTAGGAGATCAGAGCTGCTTCTCACAGGCTTGTATTTTCCTTTCATCTTATCACATATCTAGAAACAACACACCTAAAGAAATAAACCAAATAAAAATGGAGGTAGGTGTTTACTGTCAGTCCAAGATAAATGGTTAAACTCTTCCCAAAATATCTGAACACCAAAGACAAAGCTGCTTTTGCAACAGCAAGTTCAGTAAAGGCACGGGACTCAGCCCTTCTGCATCCTGAACTCTCTTCTCTGAGCTCACAGCCAAGAACAGGACACACTGGGAGAGCCTAAACACTGGCAGTGCAGCAGAGGTAAAAGGGTACTCGCCTGCTATATAAGGAATGGATCTTCAGGCTTGCAATTTCAGCAAAAGGAGGAAGACATACTAATAAAGTACTATAAATACAGCAGTGTTTATAGGACATGTTATATAACACTTCTCCAGCTTCGTGCCTTCCCTTTGCTGGCAAAGACCACAAAATGTTTTATCTTTCTGCTTCTTTATATTAAAAGGAATCTAATTTTAAAGTCAGAAACTGGTCCAATATCTCATGATTTAAAGCTACAAATTAGCATTCACACGAGCAAAGCCTTTGCTTTGCAGTGCATTATTTGCTGTTTCTACCATACCTTTTTTCCCCCCAATACACATTTCTTTTCTGTTTGCAGAGTAATGCTGAAAGCAGTAGTATTTCCACAATTTAATGCAATTGAGAGAGAAAAAATATTGTTACAATGCACTAATTGAAGGAATACACTTAAAGATTTAAGTACTTTTTAAAGATAGGTGGGGTAATAGATGGCATCTGTTGTTCTTTGAAAATAAATGTCAAGTAGCAAGCATACAAGCTTAAAATAAAAGATGTGAACAGCTGCTAAACAAAGAGGCCAGAAGTTACAGTGGAATAAAGTCTTAAGGCTTTTCTTAATCTAATGTAGGGAAAACAGTCTGGGTTTGCCTGATTAACATGAGTAGATGATGGTTAGATCCCTGTATAATCCTGAAGTTGAAAGAATATGCAAATAAAGTGATGCTTCATCCCAACCCATCCAAAAGTGTGAATCCTGTAATTACATTGCAGCCTCTAATAGGTCTACCTGCTGTGCTAAGTACAAGACAACTGCATGTACATTTTGAATGTAATAAAGTTTTTTGCCATTTTCTCCAGAAAGATGTGTTATAATAAATATATATATTAATTTATATTTTATATATATATATATAATAATCTGATGCCTCTAATCTTTAAGGCCAGCTTTTCTAAATAGTTTCATTTATAATTGCTCAGTCCTGTGCTGGAAAGGAAGAGAAGGCAAGCCACATAGGAAACAGCCGACCAAAACCCGTGCTGTGGGAGTGCATCCCTGGAGTACAT
The DNA here is from genome assembly GCA_013398125.1 of Aegotheles bennettii. NCBI lineage: Eukaryota > Metazoa > Chordata > Aves > Caprimulgiformes > Aegothelidae > Aegotheles > Aegotheles bennettii. Next base: position 366,280 of record VZRW01007024.1, on the reverse strand, counting down.
GCATGGGAGGGAGCCAGCTTTGTAGCTCTGCAACAGGTTCAGCTGGCAGCACACCAGGAACATTTTGCTCCCAAACCGGAGTGAGTATGGGAAGAGGTTGGAAAATACAGCACCTTCACAATATGTCAGTTCTCATTGTAACTAAAAGCTGTCGTGGCTTGAGGGAAGAACATAGGGAAAAAGCACCCGATGGATTTGGATCCTGCAGAGTGTGTGGTGATCTGATGATAAGAGAAAAATTTCTTTATTTCTTAGAAAGAACCAACTTGCAGTAAATGCAACCTTTGTCTGTGGTCTTGGGGTGAGATCTGAGCTATTGTCTTCTGAGCTGCTGAAAACATTCCACATGGGAAAGAAATACTCGGTATTGGGTTTCCAACCAGCACCAGAAATACGAAACCTTAAATTTCCAGTTGTTTTTCCTATCCCCTCATCTGTGGAAGTCTTTGGAGTCCAGTAGAGATTGAAGAAAAAATACCAAAGACAAGATGTTCAGTGTATTTCCTCAGAAGCAGAGAACATGTTAGAGAAAGCATTACTCAGTTCTGTGATCTGTCAACTCATTCTAGTAGAAAGGATATTATATATTATATTAAAAATATCCTGGAGAAAAATAGATTTCAAGTCCATTAATTTGGACAAACTGTCATTGCAATGTCAAACCTGGTATAGGAGCTCGATTTCCAGAATGGTCTTCTGTGGATTTTGCCCAAAGACTTGAATTTTCAGCTGGACAGAGAAAATCTCTAAAACCTCTTCCAATATGTAAATATTGTTTTAGTCTGTTTCCAAACACTGATCCATACAGCTCTTGTTGATGCTTCCCAGCCAAGCTGAGCTCACACAGTGCTGGGCACTCCCTCCTTGCCCTCAGGAAGAGGCATAGAGCCAATGGAGAGAGGAAACCAGCAGGAAAATCAAATGCCATGCTTTCTTTTCCCCTCTCCTCAATGGCCAATTTACAACATGCAAGTACTTTTTAATGTTACCTCTACATATACACTATTCCTATTGCTTCACCTGGGAAGCAGAGGGTGGGAAGTGTCACAGCAGCAAACAGGACACAGCAGCATCTCTAAGATGTGATCTGTATTACTGAAATACTGGAGAATTTCAGAGTGCAAGAATATCACTGAGTCTCTGCAGAAAGCACAGTTTTGCTGCCAGTTGTGCTGGACACACAATGCCCTTGTTGGACTTGCAATGAGATAACCCAAGGGGAGGACAGAGGTTGGGCTTTGCTGTAGAATCAGAGAAGCACAGAGAAAGTCCCTTCCATGCCAGGGCACAGCAGGCACTCACCCAGATCAGGATCAATCACTTTCCTCCAACAAAGTCACCTGTTGGGACTGCAGGACTGCTCCAAGCTTGAGGTTCTTGTCTGCCCCGTGCAATATTGTTGGTGAAGGCTGCAAAATGTTCCTTCTCAGCAGGAGGTGTAATAGGCAGATAGGGCCCGGATTGATTTGCACATCCTAGCCTAAGCTTGGTAAAATGAAAAGGTTTTAAAAAACCAAAAAGCATTAAAATAGCGGGTGTCTTTACAGGTTCAATTCCTACCTACAACTCCCTTTCAGAAAGAGATTGTTCCAGACAGGTTGGGTTTCAACTTGTGTGCAGAAGCACACTCCCACTATTGAAAAAGTTTGTCAAAATTTCCCAACCTAAATTCCTAAGCTCAAATTAGACATTAGGCCCTGTCACCAGAATTTGAGTATTTACAGGTAGCCACAAGCAGAAGATTCTGCCATCACTGAAAGGCAGGTTACTTCTTTGGGTGCTGAGCATGACCCTGCACGAGGCTGGGCTGCTGGCACTGACAACAGAGCACCCAGTGCCAGTGATCCCCTGTCCTGAGCCTCCCACTCAGGACAAGACAGTGCCATTTCTTTTGGCTGTAGCAAATCATGCTCAGTAAAGCAAGTTGAAAAGAAAAGAGAGAGCCTAAGAGATGTCAGAAATTAATAACTTCAGGTCTAGGCTCCAACCAGTTCAAAAAGCTTTTCTGTTGACAGTAGGTTGTTCTCAATGCTAAGAACTGAGTATCATTATCCTTTGAAGCTGTGCCACTCACACCAAAGAATACACAGGAATCCTGAAATGGACACTTACTAAAACAAAATGCCTGCTCAAAATGAATATCTTTCTATTTTAAACCACATTGTACACAAATTCTTTGGAGCTTTTTAAGGATAAAAGCAAAAAAAATAAAGGCAAATAATTGTAAACAATTCTGTTCCTATGCACTGAGCAGTAATGTAGAATAGAAAAGTTATATCAAAGGGAATCACTAAATTGTAAATCTGTAAATCAAGCCAATACAAATTCCATAAAACTTTCCTTGTTAGAGGTACAAACCATCCGTTAGAAGAATAAAATTGTCATGCCATAATATCACCATTTGCAATGCTCCAGCTGAATGTGAAGTTGCCCATTGCATTGAAACAACAATATCAAGTATCACAAAAATGTGTCCAGACTCATAACAGCACGCTCCCTGCAGGCAGCCTGACACCAGGAGCTGAAATCTTAGTATCTCAGCAGTACCTCCATCATTATTTTCCTCCAAGCATTAGGTTACCGGTTCACTGGAGTTATTAAATAGGCACCTATAAAAGTGAGTTATCAGTTTACTATACCTTCCTAATAAATATAATAATTAATCCCTGCACACTGTGCTTATATTTGGGAATTCACCTTTGGCATTCAGGTTTTTGTGTGGCATTTAGGAATGGGTTAGCCATAGCAATAATTACGTATGGATGGTCTCACTTTTTGCTCAATAACTTCTAAATAGCCACGTCTAAAAATAGTTAAGATTATGTATGGTAAGATCAACAAACAAATCAAGGCTTTTAAAAAACTTCCCACAATACTTTTATTGTAAAATTTCATAGTCAACAAATCTGTGAGCATCTGGTAGCTGCACAAATGATCAGTCATGACACAAAGCCTTAGCTGATACCACACAAAGCTGATACTGCAGGGTATGATCAAGGTCACAGAGGTAATTTTACAAGTGTATAACTAGTTATTTTCTGTCATAGTTCTGTATTTGAGTCTTTAAGATAAAGTAAATGAATGCCAAGGCTATGCTTGAGCATAAAAGGTAGAGCATTTGCAAGAACCTCTCTTTACCTGCTTTCTAGTTTCCAGAGAGGTCACAGGGGTCTACACAGGTTTCCATCCTGTGACAAAAACTACCAACTTTTATTGTATTTATTCCATAAAATTCAAACTTACAAAATCACCCCTGTTCAGATTGCTCGCTGATACACAGCATTTTGTTACCAGAATGAGTGGTGTCCACATTCACCTGATAAATTGGATCTTATTTCAGACCTCCAGTAACTTAGGGCCACTTTTTGACGTGAGCCTGGTATGCAACAACTTTCCTCAAAGCATCTAAATAAGAGCATTTTATGCAGTTTGTGTAAGCACAATAGCTCTTCACTTTTAGAAATGACTTGAAAGACTCCAACTTGAATTCCACTCCCAGCAATTCATGAACCGATCTTGAAAATAATGTATGTAAAGATTTCCCACAACTCACCCTGAAGTTCTCCTCCTGTCTGCTGCTGTCACTCCCCATTTATGCAAGGCCAGAAGTGCCCTCCTTCCATACCTTAAGGCACTGAATCATGTATCAAAGCCTCCTTTTTTTAAATGAGGAGAACTCCTGAAAGTTATCACCGTGGGAATTCAAAGTAGGGCAGCAGAGAACTTAAAGTTGTATTGTAATCAGAACATGTTCCAAGGCCACTATTCATAAGCTTGCAATTAAAAGGTACACTAAAATTTTACATAAAGAGCTAAGCTGATCCATTACCTCAGAGCCTAAAGCACTTGCACACATTTGATTCTGGGTAACGGACTGTTGCATTCATTTAATTTTCAAACATCTAATTATTGAAGAGCTTTTTTAAGCTCCATAACTTCTGAAAGAATTATGTATAGTTATAAACTAACATGCTATTTTAAAAGGGAAGGAGGGAAAAAAACATCCAGGAAAGCATGAAATTAATTCACAATGAGTTTGAAAAGGTGCTAAACTGTAATAAGGAGTACAGTGCACAAGCAGTTTACCAAAGTAGTTTACTGTATGTACTGGGGCCTAAAGATCCACATTTTAAATAGGTACACGTGGAGCACTACTCATGCTGTGAACTATCCACTTTCAGGGTGGTATTGGTCTTAGAGTAACACAAGGGAAGTTTAATTCCCAATGTTTGTGGAGGCAGCAACTACAGAACAGATTTAACACAAGCAGTTTGAGAACAACAAGTTTGAAGGGTTTTAAATTTCATTTTCAAGCTGCTTCTAAAACATGTCAGCTGCCTGAGTGGTTGTGTTTGAGTGTGACTTTCCGATTTGTCCCTTCAAGAGGAGCTCATTACTTTTGCAAAAAATGCAATGATGTGCCAGCTCCTTCCAGCAAGAGGAAAGTGCAGCATGAGCAGCAGAGGAAGCCATGCAAAACACATTTGAGTTCAGCTGTTCTGTTACACAAGGTCATACACACTAAGAACCAGCGGTCATGTATCAGGTGCAGCTCTGCAACACAAACAAATAGACAAGAACTAAAGGAAAGATTCTTTCATTTATTTTGCACTTAGAACTGAAGACCTTTGACATTAAAAGACCCTCCTTCTGACATTTGAGTACAGGCCATTGATTCATATGTTCATTATCTTAAATTATTTGTTCCCTGTCAAAGTACAGAGCCTCGAGGGGCTCATTTGGACAAACAAAGAAATGTTGGGTCCCCACTTTCAGGAGCAACACGTCTTGCGCAGGGAAGTCACACTACGTATGCAACCTCTGGTATTAATGCTCAGAATTCAGCTTGAACGCATAGGGCCAGGTGGCTCAGCTTTTGGCATCCATATTCTTTGCAACGACTGAGCTGAATTACAAGCTGCTTCCACCAGTGCCAGTGTCCCCGCTTAGATGCAGTTCTTTCACTCCATATTCAAGCTAGAACAAGAGCCACCAGAGACAGACTAAAGAAGCTGGGCTCAAGTGTCCAACTAAACCCTCAAGCTATCATTATTATAGACCCCAAAAGGCAACCAAATTATTTTCTGTGTAACCCTTATCAACTGTAGGATTTCTGTGATACCTAAACCAAATCTTCACCCCAAATTTGAGCAGATTGATATACTATCCAGTCTCTTGCCACAGAATAACACAAAAATTAATAGCAACCTCATGACCAGAGTCATAGTAGTAGGAATAAAATGAAAAAAAATTTGTTACCTTCAATTTGAAGTTAATTATTCTATGATCCAACACTTTGAGAGTTGTTTTCTCTGTATAGGAAGGAAAGAGCATACATGCAACAGCTATTTGGACCTCCTGGTTAACAAGCAAGAGAAGAACACTCAGGTCTATAATGCACATTATTTTAGAAGAAGTGTTTCCCCAGCTATTCCAAGTAAATAAAGGCTGAGGATAACTGAGGTCCTCAAGCACAGGTGAAATGCTGTAGACACAAAGGTAAATAGTCTCAAAGGCAACTGGAGAGCAGGGCACTAACCCCACCCAGTCCCCATCTGTGTGATCACAGCAGTGTGGAAAGCTACAAACAGAAACACCAGAAGTCTACATTTCTCACACACTTTTCATACCCTCTGTGCAAGTCTTAGTAATGGGACTCCCTCCTACCCTTATCTCTTCACCCATCCCCAACGGCCCCTCCAGAGTGGCACAAAGCCCTCACTATTGCCATTTTGCTATTTTAGTCCATCACAAAAGCCCAAGAGCCTTCACTTTGCCTTTCATATGTTCCCTTGCACATTTTCTTTCACAGGATGACCTTCATTCTTTTAACCTGTGCTCAAGACAGTATGAAGGACAGATCCCTGAAAAGTGAGACCTACCTTTTGCTACCTCACCATCTGTCAGTGGGATGAAATGGTAACTTGATAAGCTTTCAAACAGTGGCCATCTGCAGTTTAAACCTGGCAGCACTATGAATGCATTAGCAAAGGTGTCTATTTGCAATTCAAACATCTCTTCAAAGCTTTTTTTTTTCCCCTAGAGGTTGACCATGAAGGATTTATTTGCTGCTTCATTATTTTTCTTAATTAGAAAGGTATCTCTGATCAGGAGAAGTAGCAAAAATACTTTCTTCTTAAGTTTAGACTCAATGTAATCAACTTATTCTATCAAATCTGAAAGTACCTTGTGTCAAAAGTCAGGACATGAAAGTGAGAATTTTTTGTTGGAGCTAGAGTGGGAAAAGTGCTTTTCCCATCCTTTCTTCTATTATATTTTGGTTGTGATTAGCTTTTAGTGTTGAAAAGTAAGTTAAATTTAAACAAATACATTGCCTTCTTGATACCTCATAGAGTTATGCAGATTGTAGAAGTGTTTATTTTTGGAAGCATTAAATCCAGATCAAGCAGGACAGCAGAGACTGTTTAGCTTTAAATTTGACCTTTGAAATATTGTTTTTAATTTTGGGGGGACAGACAGTTTTGCAGAACAAGTCTCAAAGTCTGTATGAAATTCCATGTAGAGGACTAAAAATCTCAGTTACAAGGACAGATGAGAGCAAGTGAATGTTCTTTTTCTCTGTCATTATCAGTCAATCTAGAGCAAACCTGAGAAAAAGAGTACCTGACCTGGCTAATGAATGATGGATTTCTCCCATGACCTCTCCCTCACACCAGGGAGCAGCAGCAGCACAGGGAAGGGAGGCAGGAGCACATTACTCTGCCAGGTGACAGCTTCCTCGGGGCCAATTTCCTGCAGCAAAGAACCGTCTTGGGAATGTCTCAGCTCATCAGCTTGCTGATACTCAAAAAACAACAGAAGAAGCAACAAAATTCCTCCCTGATATTTTCAGATAATCTCTTTGAATAATTCCTCCTTTATTTCCAGTGGAGAAATCCCAGTCAAATATGCCTGACACTTGACTGGGAACATAATCCACTGGCCAAATCTCCTCCCTTGCACAGGTCTGCTGGAGAGCTTTAGCTCATGGCAGTACCCGATGGTCTTAGGTGACCAATTCCCTCACCCAGGACCTGGGTTGACAGGCAAGAGAGTTTGTTAAAGAAGTCCTGGCAGATGATCTGGATAAGAAGTTAGGCACCTCATGACAGTCAAAACAGAGCCTTGTTAAACACACCTATGCATAATCATTGGTATTAATCAGTGACTTCAAAAAGGAAAGAAAATAGTTTAAGAAACAGACAAAACAGTTGTAGATAGAGTAACTCACAGCATTCAGTGATAGAGCAGAAAGGGAGAAACATGCTTGTTCATTATGTATTCATGTGAGAAGTACCTCCTTTGGTAAGGATACCCATGTTGATATGTTTAGGGAGGTGCAAATGGATAGCTTTTGAGCTGATTACACCAGCCAAGTGTTGAAATCGCCTTAGCTCAGTGTTTTGTACAGACACTGCATGCTCCCCTCATCTAATCTGAAATCTGCAGACAATTGAAGGCTGGAAGAATGGAGGGAACAACTCTGCTCTTATACACAAGTTGATGAAATGAGTAGAACTGAAAATGAATACAGATATATTCTTTTGTAAGGCATGTGCCTATTCATCTGGGTCCTGAAGAAACAACAGGGAAGAACTTCTGCTTAGAAAAATGGGCTAGAACTCAAGCAGCTTTCTAGTATGCAGTAGGTACAGGAACAAATGTGATCAAATTACTCTTTTTAGAGTATTACATAGGATACAAACAGATGACAAAAGTAAAAGGTATAATAATTTCACCTAAGGATTGTCTCTAAGTATGTATAAGGTCTTGCAAAATGAAGCTTCCCTCTTTTCCCCAGGTATGGTTGCATCCCCCAGTGTTACATCAAGGCTAGCAATATCTAGATTAAACTGGAAATAAGAAAGTCTCTTGAAAAGGTGTAAGTCTATCATTCTAAATTACAAACAGTGTCTAAAGGAAACATTCCCTTATGAGTAGATTATTGCATGTGATCTTACAATTGCATTTCCTGTATTTTTTGGAAGCATTTCCTACTTGTCACCATCTATGGTACCATACCACTGATCTAATTCAGCACAATACACTTACTTCACAGTACATATACTAAGTAAACTTCTCCATTTTCATTATGCAGGTGAGTAAGAATAGCTTTTTGCAGAAAGTTTCATTGCAGTTCATTTACCTTAAGCAACACACTAATTTTATCATGGCAGGCAAGGATTGTACTCCCTTGGCACCAGGGAGCATGGGGTCCCAGCCCTGTTCCCACTCTGCAGTCTTGCCAACTGATTAGCATCAGGTGACTTCAAGTCTCAGAGGTTTTACTAAATTTCAAATAGATTCACATTTCCTTGGCCAAGGGATTAGCTCCCTCTCTGGAGGTTTCCAGTTTTAGATGGCTCTGAAACAGTTCTAAAATATTCTCCAAGAAAAGCAGTAGAGAAAAGTTTCAAGGTGCATGGAGCCCTACTGAGCTGAGGAACATCTGTGTTTCCACATAGCAAACAGCATGTCACACTATGGCAAGCATTTAATCTTGGAATAATGTCTAGCTAATTTCATCCTGCTGAGGTAAAGAGCTGCAGTTACCTCCAACATCACCTTGAACACTTTGGTGCCACAGTAGTATCGGTCTGTTCAATAAATCAAGCAAATCTTTCTAGGATGCTAGGATGTTAGGGGCTAGAAGCAGCTTTCCACATAAGCAGCTGTAAACTGAGAAATGCAAGTGTGAGAACATGTCAAAGACTTTCAGCCTTTTCTGTTGCTAGCCAAAGGAAGTATGTTCTGATAAAGTCACTGAATTGCAGGGCAGATTCTTACAACATCCATGGTCTCAGTCCATAAATTCTTCCAGAAAGTTACGTATACCAAGAGCTATCACACCCCTGAAGTCATTCAATCTAATCATCCTCAGAAAGCATGCCACACAACCTAGAATGCCACGTAATATTTTGCAGCACTTGCAGAACACAACCATTATTCTGTAATGGATGGGGTTTTTCACTTTAGTGAAACAGAAGGAAGCTTTTTAGTAGTTTAATAACTGCCAGACAAATTGGCCACATGCTGGGAAACATCCTGGAAAAACTTAAGCAAAATTAACAATTTTAAAAGTGTTGATTACACTTTACAGAACGCCTTTAAATATATATATATGATCTACAAACATTTTTCCTATCTTCCAGTAGCAGCCATGTAGCTAATAAACAAATGTGATACACACACGATACTCAATTCCATCACTGGAACCCACTTAAAGTCCTAAAGCATCCAATTCTGTTCAAGGATCTTTGTCTACCAAGGTATCTTTTGTTAGAAACAGAATGGACGTGTCTTGACCTTTCCCTTGGGTCTTTGTGACTGAAAAGGTGAGCACATTGTGACACTGATGGTTCAGCCTGACTGATTATTTTCATTACATACTTTAGTTTTCAAATATGCCAAACTTCAGTCAGGTTGACGTTTCCTCTTCTTGGACTCTAAAAAAATATATTCCAGAGTTTGATAGAAAATAGTTCAGCCATTTTTGGAACAAGCTTAGTGAAGGATGGTTTTGCCAACATTCATATTTTTCATCTGTCTTCTGAAAAGCCATAATGATTTATAACAGGAGCTTGAAATCTGGCAGCAAGACAATCCTCAAGTTAGAGCAATATCTTTTTAGTCCTCAGGAAAATCCATTCTTAATCAGCTGGGTTAAGAGTTAGAGAAATCCCACTTGCTATTTACAAAACAAACTGTTACATATTTATTTTCTGAATGTTTCCACAGGAACACACAAGCCCTGAAGCCTGCTGAGCCTCTTATCCTGAGCAGGTACTACACATCTGAAGGTACAACTCAGGAAAACTTTATCCTGAACAGAGCTCTGTTGTTTCCTTACAGCAAAACTGACATCAACAGAAAAAATAATAGAAAAGTTAACCAGAAAGAAAATGAATTAGAAATTAGTTGGGTATTAAACACTCTTAACACTATTTATACACTGTAAGACAGCAGTAGACTCAAGTTCAGCCTGTATAATAATTTCTCTATAATTTAAGGGCTTGTTCTTCAGTTGTTGTAACTCAGCTCTATTAATATCAGTGAAGTTACATTAGTTTGCCCAGACTAATAGTCTTTAGCTCACCAGCCGAGCAAATAAAACCACTTTTTGTTATGCTTTTAAATTAAAAAAAATCTTAAAGGCTTCTTCAGTGCAAGAAAACCCCCAAACACAGCACCCCGATGTAGGACACAGCCCTGAGCTGGCTGCCCATTCCAAATTGCAGGTCAATAGGAGTTTCACAAGGCTATTTGAGGTCACTGCTTCCTCACAGCAACTTCAGAGGGAGGGGGAAAAAAGGTTTGAAAAACATTCCAGTTTTCAGCAGAGTTTTTCTAGCTGTGCAGACACAAAAGTCCCTGAAATGTCCAGAGGGACAGCCTTAGCAAGCCTGTGACCTTCTATGACAAACTGGACCATGGCATTTCAGAAGGGATTTGGTTGGGATTATTAAAGAAGTGCCAAAAAGAGAACAGCTTGGATTTTTTCAGTCAAGTAGCACTATATTTGGACTGGAAACAGCCTGTGGATGAGCAGGAATAACCATTAGAAGGCAAGTGAAAAGTTTCAAGCAGTTACTACAGTCAAGGAAGAAACAACTTGAACGTATCCGGGCAAGTTTCCATACTGACTCAAGCAACACTTTCCCATGACATCAGATTCAAAACAAACAATGTATTATAGTCCATATGTTGATTAAAGAAAACCCAAGCAGTGCAGAGGCATACACCAGCCTACTGAACACGACTGAACAAAGCTGGATTGCTTGCAAGCCATGGAAGTCAATCAAACAAATCAAAAGCCCCAAGTTTCCAGGATCAGGAGCCTGGGTAAGATGAGGTTGGGAATACTGAGGTAAGATTGAAAGCAAACTGCCTAGATGGAAGTTGTACAGTCTAGCTAGATGACAAGTACAATAACTGAACAGTGCTTTAAATATGCAGCAGTCATAAGGCTCAGAAAACTGTAAGGCTGCTTGCAGACAATGTGCTTAGAGAACCTGCAGTTCTCTACCTACCTGAAGTCACGTGGTGTTTGCAGGAGACATTTGGACTACAGAACGGTTTGCAGTCAGAGTTCAGAAGATCTTCTGGCAGATTAAACCTGTTCCCAGTAAGATGATGCTGAGTATAAACATGCAAGAGAAATATAAATGCTGTTTTCACAAGAATAATGCTGGTTTCTTAGAACTGACTGTATTTTAAGAGAAGCTAGAATGCAGTCTTCATGAGATGCCAACACAATCTATCAAGAACAGTTAGTAAATCACACCATTTAGCATCTTAAAGTGACATGGTATATTTTTAAAATCTAAAAGAAAACCAAAACTGTGTTCTACAGGAGAAAGATGTACTTGCTAAGCACAGCATATTGATGTTGCTATGAAAGAACTGGGAATTGCACTCTTACTTTAACATGGCCTAATAACAGTAATGCTTACTGCTGAATCCACTGAGGTATTTTATCAGACCTTGAATTATCTGATCAGTTGATTCTGTGTAATAAGAAACAGGAGGCCACCCTTATTCTTTCTCACAGAATTCAGTAAGTGATGAACAAAATGATCTAAGCCCCCAGGGTTAATAGCCATGGAAAATCATGTAATAAAATACTGTATCATTGTCACTATGAGGTTAAAGCAGAACCTGGGTTTACAGAGGTATTAAGGGAAAGTAACATTTCTTTTGTTTGTAACAGAACTGAACACATTCACCAGAAACAA